>UELV01174833.1:0-16041 GCA_900490015.1 Megastigmus stigmatizans | reverse complement strand
TTGAAAAAAAGCCTTGAAAAAGATGTTGGAAATTCGGGGTCTTGGTTGTTAATGGGTTAATCAACCTATATTAAAACTTATGAATGATTTGCGAAACGGACTAAAAAATATATATATTTATATATTTAAGTTTCCACATCAATATATATGTTGTTTTACTAGTTAATGCGATGAAGCACATTATAATATTTAATTGTGCAAACTTTTAGATTTCTGTATGCATTCCAAGTAATTACAATTGACAATTAAACTTATGCCCAAATACTTGACGAATATGCAGGCCATTCAAGAAGTAGCTCACAAGATGAGTCTGATGACAACGATGTTTAAAGTAACTGCATCGTATATCCAACAGACGCCGCAGCAGCATACGACCATCGTAACCCGGCTTGCACGTGTGGCTCCAGCGATTTTTTCGCCATCGTCTGCAGCCGTCAGCCATTACAAAACCCATCCTCCCGTTCTTTTTTCGCCTCACCATCAAGCTCAAACATCGTCCGCGATGATATGACATAACAACCCAAGCGCAACGCGATACTCGTCCAAGTCCTGCTTTTTTTGTCCGCTCTGTATATATATACACACGAGAATGGGAGACGAAGAGATGGCGATGATGATGATCGCGGTTTATAAAAGCTGATTGCGCTTTAGCGAGAAGCGCAGATATCGCGTGACGCTATATTATAATATATTTCTTATTATTATTTGTGTGCATCGGGTGTACGGATTATCTGTAAGTCTAAATTTGAATCGAAGGTTGATGCTGTATCGGCGGCAGAGGCGAGAGAGAGAGAGAAAACTCGAGACTAGATATACATTATGGTGTTACGTGGCGTTTCCACTTCATTTTTATATGGCTTTTGTTTGTTGCACACTTTGAGTTACGTCGAATCGTATGAGCTATACTTGTGTGTGCGCGCGCTTATCGCCCGTGTTCCTATATACGCTAAATAAATTTGTGGACTCTTGCCAATATTTGTTTCGGTAATGTTAAGTAAATATGTGGGTGTGTACTTTTTCTCGGGCTGGAATTTCGTTTGCTCGCGTGGAATGATAATTTTGAACTTGCTGGACACTTTTTTCTTCGTGAATCTTGGTAAATTATAGTTTGGTGTAATCTTTTTCTTCCAATCGAATCATTCGTAGAATAAGCATGAGCTATACTACCGTAACATCCGCTGTTTAGGAAACGATGAGAAATTTTTTTGGGAATTTCCCTGAACTCGTTGTTTAGTATATTTTATGCTGCACCGAGCGAAACGGGAATACGATCAGAAAACGGTAAATGATCTTTTAAAAAAAAAGAACTATAGTTAAACGTATCAAAATTTATGGAGTACAAGTGTAAATAAATACACGATTTTAGAATGGAGAAATTATTTTATTAATCTGATTAGATGTTTTATCATATCGCTAACACATTTCTCAATCGCCAAATAATTAATATATCCTAAGGACACAATTTACGCCAATGTTATTATATAGAAAAAAAATCGGAAGTGCTTTGTTTATATGCCACTCATGTGAAACCATCCATGTCAAAAATATAAAATCATTCGCACATACTTTATATCGCGGGTCGCCGCACAAGTACAGCAATATAATTTCATCAACCATCGCTTCCTCAGCGCGAGCATAAATTTCCAGCATAAAATCCCGCTCTACAGTATTTTCCTTCTCTCCCACTTCCAACACTACATACCGCACGCCATAAAAATATCAAGTGCCACCATCTGCAGCCTCTAATTCCCCTCTAAAAAAAAAAGAAGAAAAAAAGGAAAGAAGCTCTTCGCTAACTAACGAAAAACAACTCCCGAGAAGACCCAAAACAGAAGCCGTTCGTTATTAGAAGCTCGTATGCCTATGGCAGCCCTACAACACTAATATATAATATATTTTAGAACGCGACTACACTTTTTTTTTTTAATCCCGGGGGACGAGAGAGTCCTTTTGAATATACATAAATTATACATTTACGAGAGGCCGAAAAAAAAACGAGAGAATGCTAAGGGCGTGTCGTTCTCTCTACCGCTTTGCATTGTGAAGTCGAGACGAGCGTTATGTTGTATTGAAAAACAGTAGCTGCAGCAGCAGCGAGGTGTATAGGCGCCTATACGCGACTCGAATGCAAGCGTAATGAATGGGAATAAAGCGGCAAAGTTCGAATCGGAGAAGAGCTGCGGGATTCGCGTTAGCGATCACATATGCATAGAATGTTCATCTGGTTGTTTTTTTCTGTACACTCGATTTTATGTATCCCGGGGAAAGGTAACATTGTCTATTGCATTGATTTGAATAGTCTTTTTTTTTTAAGGTATTAGAGTCTTACGTCGAATATCTTCAAAACAAATAGATAGATCAGTTTTGCCTTATGTATAAATTACGAGATATAATTTTAATAGAGTCGTACTATTTATAGTTTTACTATACAGAAAACATCATGTATGTTTTTCTCCAGCAAGTTAAAGCAAGAAGGAAGGAAAGTGAATAGGTCCAGCTGTAGACACAACATATTTACTCTCTTGGTGTAGTTTTCGAAATGCAGCTTATCTTGACCACTTCTAACGAACCCATATGAGACGTGTCGAGTGCAATCGCCATCAATGTACTCCTATTACAGTGGACAAACCCTTTTTTTTTCGTACTTTTCATCATTCTTCGGGCGTTGACAAATATAGCTCACAACAAACAAACAACTATTTACAATCTCTTTTATGTATAGACACGCGCCATGTAAATAATCGTTCGCGTGCAGTATTGTGAATCTCTGAATTTGGTACTTAAATAAAGTCTCGTCAACAAAGGCCCAATGCTCCTTCTATTTCTATTCATTTTGAAAGTGTAAACAAAGACAAAAAAAACTTCATCTAACAAATTTCATTGTTTTGATAATCTGAAGGATTGTACAATCTTTTGTTCAACACGATAAAAATGACGGAGCAATATTCACTTTATTAATTCGAATAATAGTGAAACAATTTCAATTGCAGCACTAATCTAAAATTATTAGTTCGCCCGCGGTACACATCGAAGGAAAAAAGAAAAGGAGGTGATCTCAAAGATCGTCGGCAGATAATTATACATGCACGCAGAAAGACACACAAACGCACACAAGCTACCGCTAGCAGCGCCTGGATGTCGCTTGATAATTCACATAGAAGGCCGCAGGTCAGCAACAGCAGCGGCAGCTGCGGTCGGAGGCTGCGGCCGCTATGGAGAGCGACCGATAGCTTTATTTATTCCGTACGCGCGAATCTCGTCTGCGGCTCGCTGCTCCAGATACACAGGATGGTGACGGCTTTCCAGCCGCTTTGCCATCTAATCGTATCCCCCCTCTCTCTATCTCTCTCTCTCTCTTTCTTTTTTCTCGACGACTGCGCGGCGGTATATGCTTATATATAGGAACAATTGCGGTGGTGATTTTTCGTATGATTGGATGGTAATTAGAGATCGATGCCGATTGTCGTGTGTATATACAAGATTAGGTTCGAAATAGGTGACTGTGATGTATTACTTACGGTTTGGTATATCGAGTTTTTACTACAATCACCCTTTGTCGTTTTCATTAAATTGCTTATTTTAAATTTAGTATTGATTAATTGCACATGTTTGTTGTATCGGAAGAAAAACAATACGATGAGAATGAATGAGAATAACGAAGGTGATTTTGGATGTAATGCTTTTTTTTTTATTTGTATACGAAGAAAAACTTTCGAAATATTCTTTAAAGATCAGGAGCCTGTGACGTGACGGTAAATTTGAAATATACAAATTTTCAAAAAGATATTTAATTTAAGAATAAACTTATAGATAAATTACCATTTATATAATTCACAGACATTTTCGTCCCCTATAAGGAAGTAATAATAAAGTTTATTCGGAGAAATCTTAAATGGTGTCTTCCTTTCTGTTTTCCCTTATATAATTTCTCTCTTCTAGTATATGGTAAGGATAAGAAGCACTTCGCTTCAAAGAACATATAGAACGCGCTACAAATTGAATAAGTTATCTTCGAGGAAGTAATCATTTGTGATAAAAAGAAATGTCACTCGATAGGTATAAGTTATTAAAGTATAATAGCATAACTATTCGTATCTGAATTAATGAAAGATTCCATTATTCCACATCATCCTCTTGTTCAATTTGAAAAATTTAAACTCATTCATATTTAGCGCCTGAATTGATTATTTTGACTTGATTTCTTCCAACCATCTATTTTAAAGAAAATTCGAATAATTTAACATATATTTGTAAGCACAGATTAACTGTCAATATTAAACTAAATTATATTTGTAAAATTTTGATTATTGATGAATAATGATAAGTAGTGAATATATAATAGTAATCAGTTTTAAATTTCTAACCGCCAAATTTGGAACTTTTGAACGTTAATAATTTACTATAAAATGATATAATAAATCATTTAAGCACATTTAAAATGTTTTGCATGGTCAAATTTCTGGCAAATTTGGTAACGATAAAGCTCCAAATGTCAAATGAATTGATGAAGTTAGCGATAATAACATGCATACATTTATCTCGTAGCACATTAGAGTATTGCTTTTAATGGCCTTAATGAATAATAATGAGATTACTTCAAATTATCTAATGACAGCATGATAAATTCTTCGCTGAACTTATTAAGGTATTAAGAAACTCAACGTGTCCATCCTAGGAAAGAATAATGTTCCTTTTTCTCATACCCCTTCCATTGGTACAGATTAACCATCTTCCAATAAATGACATAAGTCGATTGATATTTAAATCATTGATCTATATGTCGAATCATAAAACATAATCTATTAATATGTAAATCGTTATAAAAATGTCGTAAAAGGAAGCAATTTGAAAGTATACCTTTTAATAAAAGTGGCTCATATTTCAAGATCAAGCGTTCCACAGTACGTCTCCTATGTCCTCTCCGCGAGCAAAAACCCAATCGCGCAGATGTTCCCAAAAGATATATACTCATCCAGCAAGCTCGTGCAGCACAATTGGACCTGTTCAGCGCAGAAAATCTCTCCCGGTCTGTCCTTCTGAAACAGGGTCACCCCGATGTAACGACGAATTAACAGAAAACGCATGGTGGAAGCATTGCCACACGCGGTAGTCCAATTGGAGCAAAAAGTTCCTTCCGCGGCACGTATCGCGTGTTACAAGAGTCCGTAGAGACGAGATCGAAGTCATTTGAGAGTCACTGCGCGGGTCAATCGTGTCAATTATGACGAATGTGTGCCGTCCGTCGTATAGTGCCAGTGAGAGAGAGAGAGAGAGAGAGAGAGAGAGAGAGACCAGTAGCATCGAGTGTGTCTATATGTCTATGTGTATATATAAGAAACGAGTGCTCTCCATTCGTGGCGGGGACAAGTCCCGGATTCTTTTAACCACAACGGGTGTCCGAGAAGACGAGCGTAGATACACGTTGTCTCGTCGGTTTTTCCGAGCAGGCTGAAAAAGTGGATGTCTAGGCGAGTTGAGGCCATATGGGCACACGATGACGTACATCGTCTTGAAGTACTAAGCTTGGGTGAGATGGTCTCACGGGCTTAAGAGACGATGTATATCGAGTTGTTGCCAGAATGACTTTATCGTGTGTGTTGTGCGGTTGGATTTTATGCAAGCCTAACATAAATCTTAAAAAAAAACATTTTACGACCTAATAAAATAATTTTTTATCAAATTGCCCTATGTCATTACAATTTGACATATGCAAATATATTAGCCTCAGACGTATATATACTGATGCTTCACTAGAACCACTTTCTTTTCACATGTACAATCATATGAAAACTGTATTTAAATAGTTTTACTTCCAAGATTTTTCTTTTTCCAAACTTCACGTCAATCTGTCAATTATTAACTACTTTTCTCGCTAATTTTTTGTATACCAGCAACACTTAAAATATCTAACTTTGTGTAAGAAAAGTAAAGTAGAGCATTTGCTAATATTAGATGGGAAAGCAAAAAAAGAGACAATTTTTTGTGCATCTTCTAGGATTGATTTTAATTAAAACGTAACTTTTGTAGATCTTCTTTTTAAGAAATGAAAAGTTAAAAATAATAATTATATAATTAAGTATATTATTCTATCATCAGCTCAGCAGATGTTCTTGAGTATCATGCAAATTTTCAGCGCGCTTTCCTTCATCGCATTGGATAATACAATATTCCCGTTCTATACTTAGCCGTGACACAAAATTAAGACACACAATCGATAAAAAAGGTACTAAACTAAAAAAAAAAGCAATTAAAAAATTCTCCATTTTCCAAGAGAAGCGCGCACTTATAGACGCGCAGTGCCGTTATATCCTGCACGAATGCAGAATCCACTCTGCAAATATGAAGAAAAAAAAAAGAAGCTAACGTATCATAAACTATTATATATTTATCCGCGCATTAGCGTCACTCCCACAATCGCATAACGTTTTCTTTTTTTCTTTTCCGTGCGTCTATAAAGACGCGCGCGGTAATTCTGAAATGTCATAAGCTACGAGACATCGAGGTCTGAATAGATTATCGACGATGTGGCTCGTGTTGGCGTGAGAAACCGCATCATCTTTGCCGGCCTCTCATTGCGCGCGTAAACGTTCGTACTGTTGATCGGTGCTTTAATTTTTATCTCCATTGGATATCCGACTATCTCAGCTGTCGTTTCACTTTGAGATTATCGTTAAGTCGCGATTTTCGATAATCTGTATTGAAGAATATGCACGGATTTGAAATTCGAGACACTTTGTTTAAAAAAATTAAGAAACTTGCTCAATGACATCGTGAAAAACATAATTCTCCAGTTTCCGATAATCTCGGTAAATTAGAAAAAAATGTATACAAATTAGATTTGAGTTACAAGGCTTGATTACGTTTAGACTGTGTTTTAATGCAAATCAAGAAGTTAGCGCAAGGAAGATTTATTAGTAAATCCCGCAAGACTCATGACACGTTATGCCAGTGCTTACGAGCGCATTATTATGCACTCATATTACTTAAAATAACATGACTACTAAATACTTAAAATGACTACCGATCGTCCTCGTACAAAAGTACTTATACATATACTGCACACACAATATGAGTGATTGCTTTTAAAAGTAACCGCACACTGGCTTCTTGAATATTGTATCTTCGAAATAATATAGACATTTGCAAAATTCAAATGACACTATTGATACAAAAAGTTGTATTTATAATTATATGTAATTTAATAGTGTAATTTACTTATGTACATATAATAAATAAGGCTAGCGACATTTTATTATGCAATTATTACAATTTTCTTTAATTAATTTTAAACACCTTAGCAGAATACCCACAAAGTAAAATATAACGAATTTATACTTGACAGTTTAAAAATCGCAATTGAAATTTATTCACCAAACATTTTTCATACATTTAAGCAACAATTTTCAATGCGGAACTTACTCGTACAATAAATTTCAGTAAAGTGAAATCAAATCCTACAATTTACAACCATCGAATATCTCAGCAATGTAACCTCGCTTTCTACATACAATCCTTTCAAAAGAACCTCATCCTCATTCAACTTGCGCAGCATTACGCCACATTCTCACAGGCACTGCAGATTCTCGACAAAAAAAAAACTCCGCCGCGAAATTCCCAAACGCTGCTGTATATCTCAAACGAAATCATTTCCCTGATCTGCGCGTTGCACAGGAATAAAAGAAACATATATGTCACGCAGCATTTCCCGGAAATGCACGCGCGAAAAGTCACGTCAGCACTGAGGCGTCACCTCCCCCATTTTCCATTAGCCGCTCTCTATAAGCCAGTCCCTCGCGCCAGGACCCAACATAATCCTCCACTTTCGCCGAAAAATAAAGGAAAAAGGCTACGTGCCATAGGTCAGCGTTCTCAGCAGCCAACAGCTGTTTTCCATATACATATTCCCCTAACGTTGCAACCCTCGAAATTCGGTTACACTATGCACACACACACACACACACCCACGTGCACGCATCCAGTTTGAAGGTCAAAGACAGGAAGCCTGCGCTGCACACGTGCACACGTACGCAGTACTACCACGAAAATGCATTTACGCGCGATGATGGACATGTGTCCTTATACACATTGACGGCACTGTGATGGGATGTGTGCTAGGAAGCCGAAAAGAAGGATCGGTCGCTTCGAAACGACGCGCCGTCCGTATATATATATGAACTTTCGAGCTCGCTTTCGAGCGAGAGTGGCTACTTATATGCTGACGGTTAGCTACTGTGTGGGCCTCGATTGTGCATACAGACGCTTCCTTTCAGAGATCTTGGGAAGAATGATATGTTTGTGGATGACGATATTTTATACGGTTTTTGGGATGACTGCAGTTTTCATCGTTTGCACGTGTGCGAGAATGCTTGGATCAAATGACAAGGATGTACTTGTATATGTAGGATATTAACTCGTTATATTTGTTAGAACAGCTTTGTTTCTTTAATTAACCGGCAATAATCAAAGAGGTTTATCAGTGATTCTTAGCTTTAAAGTTTCTACCTGGAATTTCACTCCGCCTCGAGATGCATTTTACACAAAATATATTATAACAAACTATAGTGAAAAGATCTATTCCTCCTGTAAATAATTTGCTAACTAATCAAGCAAGTTTTAATATGTTTTTGATTGCATGTTTGTTCAAGACTTGTTTCACAATGGCAATTACTTGCGTTAGAATTATTTATGGCTATTTTATTGGTTCATCTAAATTTACATGAGACGATGATAAATGTCAGTTATTTAATTACTTTGTTAAATATTGCATTGTGTGCATTGAGTTTTACATAGGATAAATCTTGAATTGAAAATAATAGCAAGTAATTTATTAATTAATGAAAGCTATTTTTAAATAAAAACGAGTTAAATTGTCGCTGCTTATATATACCGTTAATTAATCATTTTCTATTGTTGACTGAATTAGCTAAGAAAAATTTCAGTAGTGTGATCCACTCATTTCAATTACCGCATTTTTGCTTGAAGAGTACGTATGGTAACAAGTATAAGCGACTGTACCTAGTGCATATAGACATATTGGACCCACCACCGCGCTGCTTTGTCGCTCAAACTTATTTAATATCTAATTTAGTAGTATCATAATTATATTTTTGTTCTTGACCAAATCTTTGTAGATAATATGATAATAAGCTTAACTAATTTAGTTTTAAATAGGTAACCACTATTTTTACGACATTTCACGCTGCAGGATAGTACCGGATCCGAAATCCTCTAATATTCATTTGGAATTGAAAATGAAATAAAAAAAACCAAACATTTCAAATAAAGTTGATTTGAAGATCGAAATTAAGTAAAGAACTATATAAAATATTATAAGTAAACCCTTACACATCACGAATCACCGGTATACAATTCCTCAAATCTCCGTCATTGTCATTTTATCGACCAAAAAGTAAATAATTTGTATTAATTAAAAAAATACTTTAAAATTTACAAATATCCCGAATACATATGCACTTCGTACAAGAATTATCTATCACCTGGACAATTAGTTTCAAGACAAATATTTCAATGACACCTTTAAATTTTTCAAGTTGTCATGAAAATATTCACTAGAAATTTTACCAGATAACAGATACCTATAGTTCATTGACGAAGTTCACCTATTCGCTCCCTGCGCAACTTTGCTGCCCCTTGGTTATTGCGGCCAAACCGCGAACTTTACCATTGCAAAATACATTGACTCTTATGGGCAAAAATCGAAAATAATTTTCTATAAAATGATAATGAATTGGTAAATCTTCAATTTCTTTTTTTAGGATTAGAAATAAATATTGGGATTTATAATAATATTTTGAGTAATCTTACAGTTAACAAAACGTTTTGATAAATTATTTCCAAAAATCGCGAATCGGCGCCTAGCGCACGTAGTGAATATTTGGGACTCGTATAATTTCAAATATTTATTTAGTTATATACCTCGTTATTCAGAATCCGGTCAGTAAAACAGATTAGTCGATAATGCCAGGACTTTAACACCTCGTGGTACGCGATCGCGTAGTCCTCGGCATATTTCACGCCATAAAATGTCGCGCTCGCCTTCTTTTTTTTTTCTTTTACGAAGCCAAGTTGCGAGTCGTGACACTGCACTGCAGATATGAAATGGTAAGGATGAGGGTTCCGTTTTATATTTCGCGGGTATAGCGATAAAGCGAGTTATCGCGCGCCGCTAGGTGATATTGCGGAAAATGGAAACGTTTGCATTAGTGTTGGATGTGATGCGTGTTGCGTAATTGAAAGCTGGCTTTTACAACGGATTCTTTGCTTTTCTCGCGGTCAAAAGGTAATGGCGAATTCTCTATTACACTTCGCGTGAAATACGCGACGAAAATATAATTGTATCCTTAGCAATTCGTTTGAATATATTTAACATTCTGTGGAGTATATATAATATCGTATTTTATCGGATATAAAATAAAAAAAAAATATCAGTTTTAAAGAGTATAAGAACAGAAATGAGACAATCGCATAAAAACTTTTCCTTTATTTATATCACTGGCAAGCGCGTAACTTATACATACATTTCACATACACGCAGCATAAAAGAATAACTGACAAAGGCCCTTTCGCATTCGTTAACCCGATAACCTGCACAAACGAATTTTTCCTTTATTCGGCCACATTGCCACATCATTACGCCAAGCAAGTTTTCTCAAAAGCATACCATCTCCAAGCATTCGAGTATACAAGACGCATTTTAATCGGTAAATCATAATAATTAGACTTTGGTGGAGAGTTAGCAGAAAGCAGCTCGAATCCACGTAGACAGAATAATGGGGGAGTGTATAACGCTTTTGTGTTTCGATTAATGGGCGCGGGTTACATTATACGTGGACAGAATAAAGGGCGAGCGATTCTTACGCAATAGCGCTGCTTTTCGTTAAACGCGTGCGTGTTACTCTGTCGCATATATATATATATATATATATATATAACTTTCAATGAAATCTTTGACTTTCGCTAATAGTTAATTACGCTACAACATATATTTGGCTTAATCTACAAATGCATTTAATTAATATCTTATGCCTCCGAAGCAGTTTTGCTAATCTATATTATGCTTAAATGTAATCGAACAAGCTAATGTTGCTATTTTTTTTAATAGTACACGATGAAATCTGGATGACAGACAATGCATGCGGGTTTTGTTTTATCAAACTATCTTTGCTCGCGCCGCAACGCAAACAAATAAAGTAGTCAAATAAAAATCTAACGACATAAACGAATATTAAAAACAAGTCGCTCAAAGGAGGAATTATAAGACCGGTATACCTAACCCACATTGGCGCCATCAACTGGTCCGATTTCACTCGCGCGCACAAAAGGGCGCATGCGTAAAATACCACACGTATACCGATATACACACACTTGCAGCAATCGCGACGACCTCCTTAATTGAATGGGATCAATCGAGAGATTCTCTTCTCTCTCTCACTCGCTCTTTCTCTCGAATCTACGCCCATAGGCACTTGCGTAACCGCTCAAATGCGCAGCGATACGAATAAAAAGGAAAGAACAGAAGCGAGGCCCGGCTGCGATCCCACATCGTCGTATATATATTTATGGCTTGAAAGGTGCATCGCGACCAATGGAGTCGCGCGAGTCCCTGAATTCAATAGTCTGTAACCACCGATTTCCGGTTTCGATATATATATATATATATACGTCAAAACCAACAGGTGTGCGCACGGCTATATAACGAGGGCATAGATCTTTTTATGAGCGCGGGAACGAAAATTGTGAAAGAATCACTGTAATAATGTGGGCGTAGCCGCGATCGTTGAATTTACTTGGATGTAATGAAATTTTCCCGCATGGGCTTTTAATTTTATCCCAATATACTTTACCAATATTAATATGAACGCCATCGAAACTGTCCATCGAATATTCGATACTCTATATATATTCTTATCGATTCAGGCAAAAATCATTATTCTTTCAAAATGCAATCCTAATTTTTATAATGCCACATGCGTCAAACATCGTTTCTTCGGATAGCAAAACTTCACTCGAGTGTATTCAATCAATGAGAGCGCGACATCGCATATTCCAACATCTTGAATGCTTAAAAGGGGGGGGGGGCAAGCGTGTCCGTTGTCTGCTTCACGCACTGCACTGCACACGACGATAATCCAGGTTCCCGCATTCACATATAGTCAATGTCCTGCGCGTGTCTAGCACCGATTGCGATCCCGCATCGTCATCCTCCTTGTGTATATATAGTGGTCGTTATATTCCCCTGATCCACTCGGCGACGGATTGTCCACTTTACTGCAGCAGGTCGTCGTTTTGAGCTTCGGCATCCTTGGAGATACTAGACGAACAGAAACATATATGTGTGCGATTTTAATAATTAGTATGGTAATAGGTGGGTCGTTTTGGAGATTGTATGTATAGAAAGTATTTGGGATTTGATATACTTTACTCTTTCACAATTCATATATAGTATTCGGCTTCGTCGTATATATTCAAATGTTTGGAGAAAATTTTTAAGCGTCTTTCGTTACGTTTGTAATATTTATACATATTAAAAATTTATCGTTTTAAAAAATCTTTGGAGTTGCGTATCGGAATAACGGCCTATATATACGAGTTCTATATACATACGTCCGCGAAAGATTATGAATGTAACGCTACGACAGATTTTATTTAGCGCCAGTATTATTTTACAACGCATTAGTTAAAAGCCGAAGACTTTTACGAGCGAGAGATTTTTTAACAAACGCCACGCGGAGATTTACGGTAAGCATAAAATTGCGAGACTCGCGCATCGAGTCCCGCTTATACGCGCTGCAGTTTTCTACCACTGCACACATGACCGTAATAGTCCACAGATCAAGTGTGACATTTATTCAGAAGAGAGTCGTTAAACTCTTCATAATTTTAATCGAACAATAGAATTTAGGCTAATATCGATAACTGCTCTTTGAATTAGTCGTTTTACATACTTCGATATATCGTAAATTGATTTAATCTTCAGTCTAATTAAGAATTTAAATTTACCAATTATAGATCTTGATACATAAGAAAATGCTGCAAAACGATCTCTACTCGTTGGATATAAGAAGAAAAAGAAAAGCAAATCAATCAGTAGCATTCCACAAGCATACGCAACTGCACACGCAATGATCGCGAAGCACAAACAAAAACATCCAAGCCTCGGAACATTGTATAAGAAAAGAGACAGACAGACAGAAAGAGAGAGAGAGAGAGAGAGAGAGAGAGAGAAAAAAAAAGAGGTGCCAGCGAACAGATGAATAAGTGCCTCGACCGGCTCGGTGCACAACAAACGCCCATTAAAATCTTTATCAACGAGGTAAATCCTAAGGACGGCGATAATTCTGCGTGAGCGAGCGAAATCCGTCAAATCATTAACTTCCGCCGCTAGCACATGCAAATCTTGTATATCTCGCACAAACGCGCCTGCCGTATATAAACGGAGCTATACAGACATATACGTACAGACGGGAGCTAGCGATAGCATATATATATACATATAATGCAACGGCCAAGTAACGTCAGCGCCGAACGGCGTAATACATACACTATTGTAGAAATTCAAGCACCGAGTGTAGGTAGTGAGCGACCGAATGTGCTTTTATGCGCTCTCGCTCTGTGTCTGTGTATGAGTGTATGTTGGGTTATAGGTATGTATATGGAGCTCGCGTGGAGTAAATTGCCGAATGCCGGAGGAGCCATTATATTAATTCACGTGGGAAAGAGAAGTGAACGAGAGTTTAGTGCATCGACGCGTCTTTTGTTGTGTTTGTCTTGCTTTGAAAAATTGTAGAATTGATACTTTCAAATAATTAATCATGTATATATACACATCTGTGTGCGTATAGAACGTTTCTTTCAAACACACGGCAATGAAATGATTATTAAAATTATGCCAGCAAACAAAATCATATAATCTTGTTTTCTTTCGCTCGAAAAGTGGTAAAGTTATTTATTATTTCTTAATTATTACGTTCAATTATCGTTCCGCAAAACAATGTTTTACCGTATTTATTGCTCATTTTTTTTTTCATCAGAACTACAATTATAAATTACAATTGGCACACTTTTATCTTGAATACAAAACTTTATGGATGAGACATTATTTGCATTTATTGTATCGATGATTACTCAATCAATAATAGTGTTATTCTAACACATTATAATGCTGAATAACCTATATGCAATTATAAGTACAAGATGATTTATCTCTCAGACGATCTCGTTTAATCTCATTAAAGCGACAAAGCGTTTAACAATTTATACGTGCATAACGATATGCACAGATTATCGAACAATAAAAGGGACGTAATCGACATTCTCAAATCCTTTAAATTCATCAACTTTTCAGCTCATCCGTACAAAAAGCCGCGATTATTGTTTAGTTTCATTATAATAAAACCGTGTAATTTCAGTGCGCGAAAACAGTCGTGAGAGTATTTTATAGTTTGAAAGCCGTGCGCCATCGTAAAAAGCGCTCCTTAAAGCCCCGAAGCGATTGGCTTGCGAGTCGTTTAACCCGCGTATAGCCGAGATATATACACTCGGAGCATAATTTTTGTCCTATTTTTCAGCCTCGCGGACCATTTTAACTCCCCGCGCGCCATGGACTTTACGAGCTGTCGTGAATACAAACTCTTTTTAAGTATTTGATTTTTCCTTTGCCACAGCGCCTTTTACGAGTCGTTAGGCCTGGAACATCTTTCAGCCTCGTAATTCGCGCGTCTAAATTATTTTTACCTCGGATGCGGGACTCGATAAGCCACAGATAACGTGGAAGTTCTTAAAATTACATTATTATGGTTAACGACAACTGCCTTTACATTGAGTAGTTTCAATTAAAATATGTCTCTCACCTTGGATTTCTCGTCGCGGAGTTTTTCAAGGAGAGAAAAGCACGTAGAAAACGGCATAAATTGCAAAATAAAAAAGAATTTATCGAGAGGATAATGTATTACGCGTATACAATAATTATACAAATCATCTTTGTTTCGACATCGAGCTTTGTCTATGCCGAGATTATTTTAATTTGAATAAAATATCGATATCGAAAGAATTCGCTTGTAAAATTTGTATACACATCGCCTCGTCCCCAGTTTTTTTGCAATCTAAACTAACAGTTATTAACTAACAGTCAGAGTTACCAATTACCTGTAATCAGTCTTTTTGAGAGGCTCCTTCTCAAACTGCGGCAATGTTCGATACGCGCTACGCCTCCTCTCGTCGAGATCCTGCGCCAGTCCCTGCAGCAGTTCCTTGAACACATAATTCTCCACGTTCTTCGCGATGTAGTAGAGGAAGAGCCAGTCACCGAAGTAATACTCGTTGGTGACCTTCAACACGTCCCAAGGATTGTACTTGCCTGGACAGGCAACCGAGAAGACCATCCTATTGAAGTACGTACTCCTGTGCAGAGAGTGGAAGGAAAAGGACGAGACTTTTATTACACCCGCTCTGAGAGAAGACTGACGCACCGACGTTTTATTTGCCCCCTTGAAACTAGTGTTCTTTTACTGCATGTACTTACGATTTGCTCATCGCGAGCCACGGGGATAGAACACTTTCCTATAAAGACTCGGGATCCAAGTGTATGTACTTATAGTAATTGTTTAATTAACTTATCTTGTGATCTGTTCTTATGCAAAGTTATGTAACATTGACAATTGGCATAATTATTACCGGGCCATGATCTAAAGTAAGTTTCTGTACTGATTTTCTAACTTTTGTTTTTCACAAATGGAAAATATATGGTGATTCTTCTGTATAGGCATCAGCATTCGACGATGCGAAAATTGGTCGTAATGTTTTACGATCCAGTTGAAAATGCAAGACCATACTATCCTACGTCGGCTTTAGCTGCGCTTAAGAATGCCGAAAAGCTACTTAAGGAATCATTTTTTAAACATTAGGGAAAGCTCTTATGAATTATACAAAAATTGTACAAAGAGAGTAAATAAAATATATTGCAAAACAAATAATAATAATAAAATTTTGAATTTTTATCTTCCATTTCACTATATATATATA
>UELV01174832.1:1126-17133 GCA_900490015.1 Megastigmus stigmatizans | reverse complement strand
ATATATATGTATGTATGTGTAATAACACGGAGCGGAGAGCGCAAGGGCTCAGGGTCGCCTTTTACGGCAGACCCTGAATTTTGAATCTCGCTATACTTTTTTGCGTCGCCCCCCGTATACAGTCCGTTCGCTTGTATCCGTCTTCTTTTTTTTTAAAGGCTGATAAAAGCCAACTCGACCGCCGCTTCGAGGCCTATGGAAATCTTTTTCATTGCACACCTATCCGAGGGGTTTTCGCGATGACTGCGGGAGTTATAGAGTCTTTTGTAGCGAGCAATAAAGTTCGCTTTTTTTTCATAGTTCTGCAGTGCTAGAATAAAGCGCTACGGTCCCTGTGAGAATGTCGGTTTTATGTGGTCTCGCAGTGATACAGTAGTTTTTCTTTACTCTTGGGTGGTTTATAGGTTATTCAAATGCGAAGGAATATATATATATATCTGCGAAGGAATGTTCTAGGGCCCCGCTAGTAATTGATTTCAGTTCATTGAACTGCGTATGAATAATAGTCACAAAGATTAAAACATTTGGGAAAATGAGCACTCGAATTAGGATTTATAAATAAATAAGTCATATGCTGACAATATTAGTGCATTTATACAACGTTTTCTTCAAGGTTTTTTTATGTAACATACAGATAATAAATGTATTCGTATTGGATAAGAGAGCGAGAGATTGAGTATTAAAGTATTAAAAAAAAAAGCATGTGTTGTAATTAGGTAATGATTGCTGCGATTGTTTCTTAAAGTGTTTGACCTGGTTTGATTCTGCAACTGTGTAGATTCTGAGACTTATGCGAATTCGTATAAGGAGAAATAACTCAAGACTTACTTGACAAAACGTTTAGGTTGTATATTGTTGCGTAGCCAACCGGCCTTGTTTGCACTTTGTGCTAAGTAATAATAAGACCTCTTTTACATCTATGAAAAATGAAGAACTAGTGAAACTAGTTATTAATATGGAAATATCGATCAAGATAACATTTATGGAATACTTCGTATCGACAGCTGTAGCGGAATATGTTCTTCATACAAGAAAAATGCAACCCTTGCTGCAATCGATTACATTCTCATAGTTTATTATTCATATTGACACAAGGTCTCTAGCTCGCGTAATGCTTATGTCCTTGGAGTAGAAATACTCGTAAATAAACAAATGACCTTTGATTTGAATTTTCTAAATAAACATTATATTATTCTTAACTAAAGTAGTTGTTATCTTTTAAAATTTCTTATATAATTTTTGAAATATTTTAAATAGGTTTTATTACTTACTTTATAAATTATATAATAAATGTATATTGGAAGAAAATATTAAGTTGAAGGAAGCTAAGTACCAATGAATTGGCAGCGGTTTTTAAATAATCAAGGTTCTCATATTCCCCAGTGGCCATAATACCAAACGGGACAATTGAAATTAGAACAATGCCTTTTGTACACAAAAGAAGAAAAGTTAATCAACTAATTAACGCAGCTTCCAAGATCGATTTTGCAGGTATTTCATATCGGCGCACATCGCGATGTAGACTATTGCTGAAAGTCGGTGCTCGTTGTAAGGCATCGCGGAAGACGCGTACCCCCCAATGATAGCGGCGCGAAGCTGTACACAAGAATAGGAATACTATCAAAGATCTTTTGGAATTGCTTTTATTCACCGTTAACGAAGTAAAATAAGGGGAAAGACAGCGAGAAGGACGCGGAGATCCTCTTACCGTTTACCTTTTTCGAAAATATCCGTGCGCGCCGCGAGCAATTTAACGCGAGCGCTGAGACAAAAAGGAGCCGCGACTGGCTTCGCCAGTCTTCCACAATGTTTTCCATACACTCACACACACACACACACACACACACACACACACACGATTAAGCCCATGTGTATGTGTATATCTACGTTTCACAGACGGTAGGGTAAAAAATGTTCTTCCTATCGAAGGAGAGTATAAGAAGGTTGTGGCGATGCTCTCGCGCATGCGCACCACTAGGAAACATTATCCGCAACGGTATCGGGTTTACGGTATAGGCTAGAATTTACATCGGCGGCGAGAGGTGAAGATATCGAGCGCGCGCGCGTGTGTGAGAGAGAAAGAGAGAGAGAGAGAGAGAGAGACAACTGCTGCTGCTTTCTTAACGAGGAAGAAACGAACGTGCGCACCAGAGTCGATATCTTTTCTTTTTCTTTCTCCCTTTTTCTTCTACGGCTATATATATATAGTCTTGTGCCAGAGTCTCTCAGTGTTTTCCGGTGAATTAGATGAGCCCGTTAAAGAGCGAAAGAGAGAGAGAGAGAGAGAGGGTGAAAAATCCCAATGAAATCCCTCTGCCGCTGACAGGAGCAGCTCGCAAGCTATGTGAGAGGCTTTTTCTGCTGTATAAGAGAGAGGTATTTGAAGGATCGCGGGGCGGTGGTTCTTCTTCGGTCGTTTCTTCGGTTCGGTTCGTTAGTTTCGAAGCTGGCGAAAATTTCCCTTATTAGGCTGGCTCGAAATTCGAAGCGTAATCCGCCATTAAATGCCGAGACGACTGGTCCTCCTCTCCTTCTTCTCTATATACACTACCCCCCCTCCCCCCCCCATATACACTTTTTCCGAGGGATTAAAAATAAATAAAGCTGAATGACGACGGCGAGATGCTCAACTCTAGACGCGTAAGTGAAGTAATCGATTTAATCAGATCGCAACGTTCGTTTTAACGACGCACACGACTATTACTTAGGAACTTTGAATGTGGAAATGTTTTGTACTTTCAAACGAAGTATAAGATTGAATCGTTATTCTTCTATGCAATTATATTTATTTTAAACTTCAGTTCAAGATGTTACGATTGCAGACAATTATCTGTTTATAACAATGTAGAGAAACATTAATAAAGATTCATTGAAAAATTTAGTTTCTTTGTAGAAATAATATTGCAGACAGCACGGTACAAAATAAGATTAACAAAAGCTGCATAACAAAAAGAACAATTACGCAGTACCGTATTTTTAAAACCTCAGATTCGAATTTATTCTGTCGCATCATTCTATACTAGACATAAATTTTGTTTTAATAATGCCTGCGCATCGTAGAAAATGAAAATAAACAGAGCTTCGCAACTCGTTGGAAAAATGGGTCAGGAAAAACACTTCACTAAACAGTACGCCCGCCACGCTGCAATTTCATTCCTCGTCAAACGAAGTATCCAGTCAAGAATCGATCATCATCCACAATAGAAGCGTACACGCACTGCACGCGAAGGGAAATCAAACGCGCCAAGTCAGCGAGGGGCAGTGCGAAGAGCGAGATAGAAACAAAGCTCTCGCTGGTCTCATAGAGGAAAAAAGAGAACACCGGCATAAGTATAATAAGAACAAGACGAAAGGGAAAATTTCTATATAGATATAATATATCCTATATGAACACGAGGGTTGATGGGTGAAAAGAGAGAGGACGCGGCCAACAAGCACAAGCTTTGTTATATCCGCCTGTGTGGAATGAATGATTCGCGAAGGTGGTGCTGGAGCTGGGAAAACGGGGTGAAAGGACTACTGTATACATATATATCTGCTATGCAGTCGGCGGGAGCGCGTGCGCGCCTCGGGATTGAAGTATTCTCGGAAGCTCCAGCAGCCGCAGTACTACATCCCTCTCTCTCTCTCTCTCTCTCTCTCTGCTCCCTTATATACCGGGAATGAAATACCTTGGCTCTCCTGGAATTCAGATTTCAAGTTTTGGAAGATTAATACGCTCTTGCGCAAGTATTCGCCGAGGAGGCGCGGCTGGAGTAAGTCGACGCTCTTTTCACCCTACATATATACTTCCCGGAGCTTCAAGGTCGCGGGTGAGATTCTGTGCAAAGGGTGCAGTAGACGCGGTTCGAGAATCAGGCCGAGATTGATTTCTTTGCAATTTATGCGCGCGAGCAGATTCGATTTTATGAACAGCGCTGATTTAAATTCATAGTATTTTGCGCGCATTGAGTTCTGGAATTGCATAAGTTATGTCATAATTAACTTAAGTTTTTTGAAACTTTTTATGATCAAGTGTCGCTATCATCATGAACCATGGTTGAGTTCTAGTTTTGTTATTGATCGATGTAATATTAGCAGCATTGACGTGACAATCACGAAATCTATGAATATAACATTTTCAAATGTTATTTTTAATCCTGTAGTTTTAAGCTTTTACATGTTTATCCCTCTTTGTAATTCTCCAGCTTACGTTAAACTATATTCTCAACTCTGTAACTTTGCTTTCTCACGTGCAGAATAACTAAGACCTGACCTTACCCTCGTGGATCTTACCGCAAAAGTGACAGTCAACAAAATGTCCTGATTCAATTACTTAATAATTAATTATATACTCCAAAGTGTAGGTTGTACTCCAAGAGGAGCAGATATACATGTACATGTGGTTGCATCTTCCATTGCCAATGCAAACTGCTCGAGTGAAACTTTGTCTATTACCTAACAGTGTGGCACACTCTAGCAACCAAATTACAGTTCCTTAAATAAAACATCCATTTTTTCATTTAAAAATTTGAAAACTTGTATTCTTATGTAAAATCGCCTACTCTTTTCAAATCCGTCGTTAGTTTTTTTTTAATTTTTACGTATTTTTCCAATATGGCGAATTAATTAACTTTATTAAGAATTTATGGACCGATTCTCTTAAAACTCATGATCGGGTACCAAACAGGCCTCTACTTTAAAATCCAATTGGTTTATTTATGAAATTCAATATGGCGGACTTAAAATGGCGGCTTTATTTAAATTTTTTCATTTTTCTGAATGATTGATGTGCATTTCAAGTTTTAACAGTGTCTTGTTACTTTTTTCATAAATTATTATTAAAAATATTAAGTTAACTGTTTTTTATCATAAAAACGTTCCAAAGCTATATTTTTAAATATTTTTTCATGTCCTGTTAAATTTCGAAATTCAATATGTTCAACTAAAAATAGCAGTTTATAAAAAAATTTTTGATTTTTTGATTGTATACAATTGGTTTTTATAGTTGTTTTTTATTTATTTCTTATAAAATGCAATAAAAATACATTATAGAGTGATTCGCATTCCTAACCTCAAAAATATGATGACGATTTCTTTTACTAATCGATGCGAAAACTTGCGAAGATCAAAGTTAAAAAGTACTTTATGAGTACCTTTAAACTGTCCTCTAGTAGATTTTTCATCCAGATTGAAACTTTCTTTTATTCTATTTTTACAAAGAATTCATGTCGAGCTTGGTCCAATTTTTTGCAAATAAACAACTAAATCGGGACGGTTACATAAAGATAGTTTGGGTCGCGTTTTTATTAAAAGAGAAGTAACCATTTGCATAAGTAACAACTCTTGAACATAGCGGTATATTTTGTAAGTTTTGATCAAATGTATTACTGTTTTAAACGGGTTAAAATTACAAAAAACCAAAAATTTGAATATAAATTAAACAGCTGTGATCGTAACAATACATAAACAAGTAAAAGAAAGAGCCATTAAAATGATGTATCTAATTTCCTCGTGCCTCAAGGAACTTTGTTTCAATAGGCTATAGAACGTCGAGAATTTTCCCTAAACTCCATCGCCATTCACAAAAGACATGCGTACATCACGGATTGTATATATATATATATATACAAATTACTACTACGAATTCATTCCAGCTCTGTGGCACATAAATCATGCGCAGTTAACTCGACGAACATTATACACTTCGGCAAACAAAAGCCAATGCCTCGGAGAGGAAAAATAAGCGCTGTTTAATATATATACTCTTGCAATGGGTCTCCCATATCAGATATAACGGGGCTATCGCCGTCCGAAAAAGGGTTAATTAATTTCATTGTATAGAGCGTACTTTTGTTCGTGCACGCGCACACACATCTTTTGACGAAGTGACTGAGAAAGAGAGAGAGACAGAGAGAGAGAGAGAGAGAGCGAGAGAGAGAGAGAGGAGCGTCCAATGATGCAGCCCATACGGACGTAGGGCGCGATAATCAAAAGCGAAAGAGATCGATCGCGCTTCCTCTCCTTGACTCCTAACGAGATGGATTAGCTGCTGCTCCGATACGCCGTTCGCCTAATTTTCACTCTCTCTCTCTTCCTCTTCCTATGTGTGTGTGTGAGTATGCGTGCATGAGCAGAGCAGCAGCAGCAGCAGCAGCGCAGCCGCGTAAAATTAATTATTATTTTGAGCCATTAGCGCCGCGTTATGAGAATCGAATTGCGTCTGCAGCGACGAAGAGGCGCTTATTACTTGGCTTGGGCGTAATGATTAATCAAGAGCCTCTTATTACACCGGCTGTCTATGCAATGCGTAAAAAAGAGGGGCTGCGCGTCCGATTTTTCACGAGTTAATTATCCTTTGCAGGTTCAACTGTGCACAATTGTGTGTACCCCGCGCGCGCGGGTATCAATCATTTAGGCCATTATACATAGGTGTTGCTTGGTTTACGCGTTAGACGCGCGCCAGACACATTCGCCCAGCGCGGTCAGTTTCCTATCGTATGAATGTAGGATGATTGTGTTAACAGCGAGTAGATTTTCTGTATTGTTATATCCTTTGATTCTAGCATTGAAAAAGTCGCGTTTTAAAATGTTCGCGAGACCTTATGCTTCTTTGTCTGTATCTGCGCGCAAACCAAATATATATCAATTGTACTTTAAAAAATTTTGTATTCTATGCATTTCAATCAGCTTACTTGAAGTAAAAGACAAACGGAAGGAACGTCAGAGCTGATTTTCCACAAAAATATATTTATGCATAGAACAAATGCTGAGTATGACCGATTTGTGATTCATATCCTTGGAAATAAATAAAGCATCTTTCACGGCACTGTTCGAGTAGCAAACGTAGCAAATTTCATTACATATCCAACGTACAAGCCGACTATGATTTACGGTAACAGCAAATTATTATAGGCAAAACATTATATGCTACATGAGAAATAAGCGATAAATTCAATTGCGATTTCCAGGCCATACAAATACGGAATGGCAGTTTCGCTTTAAAGTAAAGCATGCCAGCAATGAATTATCATATATTTAGTTTGCCTGGGAACTAACCACTACTCCGCGCAAACACCTCGACACAATCAGCGATACATTGCACATAAATACACAAACACTCACACGCTAACACAGATGCTGAATTACAGTGAAATAATATGCTGTTAGGAGCACCTGGCTTCGCGGTATCGCAGGGAGCCTTAAATCCCTTAAAAGAGCGTCCACGAGCTTGCAAGAGAGAGAGAGAGAGAGAGAGAGAGAGAGAGAGAGAGAGAGAGAGCCCATATTTACCACTATATCATGGCGAACGCTCAACACACGCGTACGTACGTCTATAGAGTGGTGGAGCGCTCGAGAATTCATTAGATGCATAAACGAAGCTTGCAGTATGTAGAGGAGTCTCGGGGAGCTTTGTGCTGGTATAGGTCGAAAATTCAAGCTTTCCGCTACCGAGGGGCCATTGTTCGCCTTACACGAGTGCGTGAATGTGTGTATGTATGTGTACCGCGGAGCAGCGGCAATATTCCGCGTGTGACACGCAATAATTGAAGCTCGTGTATATTATACACCGCCAACCTGCGCACCGTATAATGTATATCCTTTCGACACTTCGAATATTCTCGCGATTTGAATCGAGAGCATCTTTCTCTCACCTCCTTGGCTTTATTGCTATTTACTGCTAGCCTATATGTATATATAAGTATATAGAGATAGAGAGTTCGGTAGTTCAGCAGGACTCGGTTGTCAGCTATGTATACAGTGTGTGCACCTTCGCATTTTCCTTATTGCCGCGCGGCGCGAACTTTCATCTTACCGCACGGTGCAACAGCGCGATGTGCATTTACACGTGTAAGGACGAGCTAACCTGTTTCCTGCGTGCTCTGTGCACTGTGCACAGTTAATCGCATTTGTCGCTGCATACGTGTACCATCGTTTATTTTGTATCGCCTTGTTTGAGATGTCGTGTTCGGTGGCTGCTGGTATACAGCAGATCGAGGAGCAGTAATATTTTTGTTTGGAACGCTTGGCCAGTGTGTCGATACGATAATATTGAGATTCCGCCTCGATATTGGTAAATTCAGCGTAAAACTGTATGCACTTTAATTGGAATTTTCATGTTCTGCTTTTTTATTGTGAAGCGAACGATCATAATACAAATATGCGATTGTATCTAATATTCAATGTTTCTATAATGCGGTGAATTATAAATAACAAAAGTATTTTTTTTTTGGGATATAACTTTATTTTTACTTGTTTAGTAGTGCAATTCACTGTTAAAACAGTGAAAAAATTCACTGATTTTACAGTAATATTAACTGTACAAAGTAGTGAAATTTTTCACTACTTCTAATAGTGCATAAACACTTTTGATCAGTGACATACTTATAACTTTGTCGAATAGTGCATATACACAGATTGTCAGTGACTTTTCACTACTTTAAATTTAGAGAGTAAGCATCGATATGAGGCTAACATTAATTTCTATATTTTAGACAAAACTAGTTTAGATGCGAAAGAAAAATCAAACTAATTAACATTTTTTAGTAGGCCCTTGATATATACTTTTCATTGAATATAAAGACACAGTTACACACGTCACTGGTTATTTTAAGAAAATCTATTTCCAGTTTTACGTTTTGTATAGACCAGCGCTGGGTATATCGTGTCAGTTTCCCATAAATTAGATCCTCGCGATAGTGTGTTGATAAGCTTACGTCATAAAATTATGTAAATAAGTTTAAATTCTCCATCACGGGCAAAAGCATTGGCAGCCGCGACTCTGCTCCCTTCTGAATAATACTCGACTGGGGGCTTACGAATCGAGGGGTGTGTGTCTCTGTCGTGTCGTTCGGAACCCCTTGCGAGGTCTCAAAATTGACAATTACATCGTGGCCCTTTGAATTTGGTATTCGTGAGCGAGAGAAAGAGAGAGAGAGAGAAAGTATATATAGTATACGGGAAGATGGCGTGCGAGGCTGCTTTTGATAATCGTCGAAGCGACGTAGACGTCAATCCTCCCGTTTATGTCAATACCTTGAGAATTCCGCACTCTGTGCCGCGTATATAGCACATTTAAACTTTAATCAAAATCCTGTATCTTATTTAAGTCTATGTCGAGGTGTCCCTGGTTTTTCTAATTTATATCTTATTTATATACTCGTTTGCTGACGTAAACGCAGAGTCGCGAACAAAAATTAACTTAGATGTTTAACGTCGCAGATTATTTATATAAACATTGTAGATACTGAAAAAATAATCGATTACACGAAGAATATAAAGAATGTACAAAATAGCAGTTGTTAATGTCAAAGAATTTTATAAGCAAAAAATGGAATGCAAGTCTTACCTTTGTGAAAATTAATATTTATTTCTGTTACATTTACATGAAAACGTACAGAAAAACAAAGGACAAACAAATAGGCTGTATAATCTAGTCAATAGTAATGATAACTATATTAAAACTTCTTTTTTTAGAAATACAACTATTTAGCTTCCATAACTAGTGTGTTATTTTATTTTTGTGCATTGCATCGAAATAATTTCTATTACTAAAAATTTAAACGTTTGCATGAGTCGAACCAATTAATAACAATATTCTATCACCATCCATTTCTTTTATTATTTTTTTTATTATTCTAGCATAAAAAAAAATCTAAAAATGGTGTATTTTTCACACAAAGCAAGAATTCAAGTAGAATCGAGAAACCTCTCTAAAGCACAGCTCTATTTAGTCTGAGAAAAAGTACCTAGTGTCCCAATGACATAGCTTTTATGTCTTGATGGCACTTGGCCGATATTTTCCGTTGCTCCCCCGCAAATAGCATTTCAGGGGATTCGATTCCATTCGGCTCGAGAGTCGTGTGAGTAAGAGAGGGAGAGAGAGAGAGAGAGAGAGAGAGAGAGAAAGAGAGAGAGAGAGAGAGAGAAGGCGAAAAAGAAAGAAAGATAGTGAGTTTCATTGCATGTATATGTGTATGTGTGTGTGTGTATATATATATATAAAGGGTCCAAGAGAGGAGAGACCGGGCGCTACAGGCGGTCGTTACTTTATCGGTGCGGCGCGAGTTCCCGACGACTTTGAGGCTGAAAAACATCGTTACTGGCAAATGACGCAGAAACGAGCCGAGCGTTACATACACACGGCTATTGCGAAAACTTCGACCCCTCTTGCGACGATAAAGAAACTCGAAAGTGTTGGTAAGAGACTAGAATACGACGCGTTGTAACCCATGCAGAAATTGTCGTTATAGAAGGAAACAGATAGCGGAATAGGCAATTGTAAATAATTTTTTGACACATATATTTATGAGTATCGTTTCGCGTTTGACCAAAGATAAGTTATTATTAAATAACGATTAGCTCTTGATGCCTGATTTCCATCATTAAATGATTAATAATCTGTAATTACACATATATAATTGATTGAAGGTACGTTGAAATTTGTTTAAAAATGTATCTGTAACAATTCATTAAATTTTATTCTTTTAACGGTGATTTTTTTAACCTTTAATTGTGCAACTGTTGAAAATTCGCATAAGGAAACTAGGTTGTATTATATCGAAATATCGATTTAAAAAATCCTCTAGTTTTTGGCATGAAAATAGCTTGATAAACAGGGTGAGCGTATAATAAAAAGAGCGTAAGCAAGGGCAATGATAGTCAATTCGTCCAGTAATGGGTCGTCGGACCATACACACGAGGTAGTTAGGTCTTTTTACGTTGTATATGTACAAGAAACTTGCGTCTTATTGAAAACTCAATGAGGCTGACTTTTTTCATTTTTATCCGACTCCGCGTACGTACTCCCATTAACATACTTTCTGGGCATTCAGGAACTTATGTTGTCGTTTGCAGTGCCTCGTTATTCTCGCTCTCCGCCTCGCACATTTTTTCTTTCCTTTAAAGATCATCTACACTATGATTTAGTTATTTGAATTTAAGGAATGAGGGAACGATCGGATCAAATAATAGCACAAAGAAAATTGTTAATTATTTTTTTTTTTTTTTTTTTTAATATCATATGCTTACTTCTTGAAGTACTACCTAAATAGTTTTCATTACAATCAAAAGTTCATGCAAAATGGCCTACATTATCCTTCAGACGAGATGTATTCTAACCTTTGAAATTTCCTTTCTCGCTTTCCTCACCCCGCACTCTTTGTACATTCCTCTTGTTTTTTTGTCGAGGAGATAAGCTATCTCGCACTAAATAAAAGTTGGACTATATGCATCGTACGGACGGCCCGTAAATATTCCACCGGTTGGTCGGATCTCGAGCTTTCAGACTTGAACTGGTGTGTGCCGCCGCTGCTGCCACTCTTTTTGAGAAGCGCGTAATATAGCATGTACACGCGCTCTTAGCTCAACGCATATAATATTCCGGTGCGCGGCCGTAAGGAAATTCTCCGCGCAAGTTTCTTTGTGTCGTAAGGCGCACGCAGACCCAGTTGCGCGCGAGAGGAGAACAAATTATGCGATGCGAGGCATGTGGAATGAAAGCAATAGTTTAGGGGTGGCGCAGGACTGGGAGGGGGTTGGAAAAAAGTATGTAGCGCGACAAAAGCGAATTTATCGGTACTCCCGATCGGGACTTCCTCCCGCTGAAATTCATATAATGCTTATGGGAACTTGGCCGAGTTTGATTATCTAGTGACAAGGACTGCTGGGCTTATCGGTACCGCATATTTATCATATTTGGATGTGTGTATGTGTTGTGTATGGACAATGAAATGATTTAGCATATCTGGTATACTATGACAGGAGAAAAAGGATACGAAACTAATTTAAAATTATGATATACCGCAGTTTCGTATTTTCCAATGGCTTATCCTCGATTTTGAATGCGATTCATATGTAATGTAGAAAATCTGAAAGAAAGCGAACGCGCATTGGAATGATAAAAATAAAGTAATTTTAAATCAACTTTAATTCTGAATTCACTTTACCATTCCTGTCCTTATTTTAAGTAAAAGAATAAAATAAATATAATTAGATTTTCTTCTATCCATTATGTAACTTATTTAAGCGCATAACATTTGGGTAGTTGATAAAGAGCAGCACTTCCCCGTGACGCAAACGCGCGCGGCTCTCCTCCGCATCCGAGTCAAAGAAAAACAGAAGGGAGAAGGGTAACCGTGCGTGTAGTCTCCCGAGGAAAGTTCCGAAAGCGAAGGAAAAAGAAAAAATATGTCTAAGCGGTGCTGATGTATGTCCCGAGATTTTCACCGACCTTGCATACAGAAACGCTATATACGTGTATACACGTATACACAGGAGAAGAAAAACAACAGCCGCAAGATGTGCGTTACAATATTTATGCGCTTATTATACGACATTCTAACTTAATGGTCCTTCTCGCACTCTTCGAACCTTCATAAGTTACACCACACAGAGATCGATTCTCTCGTTTTTTTTAACCTACCCCTCTGGCTTCTCTACGTTTTTTGAATGATCTATTCTGAAAATAATATATTCTGAATAGTCTTAAGTTTCTTAAGTTTCAAATTCAATTTAGTAGGACGGATTTAACCCCTTAGTTCCCCGTGTTAGTCTAAAGTAGATTGTATGCAGAATATTCTCGAAAAAGTGTATGTTGCTATCAAGGAGCCTGGAGCTGGATAGTGCTACTGATTGACATGCTCTAGTATCTAAACATATTTGACCATTCACAGCCTAGAAAAAATTTCATGCACTGGTATGTCCAATCACTAGTACTTTACGGGTTCTTAAATGTCTATTCACTAGGACTTTTACCTTATCATTTATAACTCAATTCTCAAAAGCCTTAGAATAATTTTGCAAAGAGGAAATAAAAGTAGAAAGAAGGTGATTTAATATAGATTTTTCCACACAGCTATTATTATATACACATAGACACACACACACACACACACACACACATACACATATATAATATATATACATATTAAAAGAAATTAAAAAAAATGACTGACAAGTGTAGAGCTTAAGACTCATGTTAATTGATATATTTGAAGTAATAATTATGCATGAGGTTTAGTTATAAACTATTTACAATAATCGAAATAACGCAGAATAATAAAGTATGCATTCCTATTTTAAAGGATAGCGGAAAATAATAAACAATAGCGCATAATAACTGTCATTAATCTTACTGGAAACTATCGGACTTGCAAAAGAAGATTTAAAATTCGGAGAAAGTTTAACCTTGCCATCAGGGGCGCAGCTGCGCTCCTTGATGAATACGCCTCACCCGCGGAGTGTAACCCGTGTTTCTCAGATATCATATATCATCTACGCGTCTGGTCCTAACAGCCATCGACTCATCTAAGCTTATTAGAAAGGTTGACCATTCCCGTAGAGCTTAGGTACCTAGCTTTCTGAAGGTCGATGGAGATTTAGTCATTTACCTGGCTGACCCTTGAAGAGGGAGGGGATGACTCAAAACAATGTCAGTTCCCTGCATTTTGCAAGCAAAACTATTTACTGTAGAGAGGCAACAGTATGACTTGAATCTCCGCTGCGGAATGGCATGAACTTCGACATTTGGAAAATCCAGGACTTGAATTCAGAACTGGTAAGTAAATCAAAATTATTTAAAGTTTATAAGTGAACAAGTGCGTGAGTAGTCGAAAATGTAACGAAACCGGTGGGCATTACTTTCTACATAATTGTTATGTATAATATGATACACATAATTTTTACATAACTTTTCAGTCAAAATTTAGTACGCGAAGTGAATAATATATTTAAATAGGTTAACCTGAAAACTGAAAATACATACATCGAATTTGTTTTCAATTTTGGATTTCGTATAGTATTAAATGCTTTAATTAGTATTTTTAAGCTCCCAATGGTAGGCTAGCTTAATTTCGAGACCAAAAAAGTAGGTCTAAATAAATGACCTTTTGTATTAAAAATAGAAGAAGAATTTTTACATTCTAATTTTAAATATTTGTTTCTAGAAATTATACAGCAATAATATGTTACAATGTACGTCGATGCAGGATGCTGCAGAATTACGCGTAATAAATGTAATAAATTACGGCACGTAATTTACGTACCCACCACTGCGCCAGGCATATGCTATAAGGCTGACGACTTTTCTCCGTGTATGATACATGGGTTATGTACGCGAGCAGAAGGTCGATTTTTAAATGTCTTTATGGGACGTTTTTAAACGGATTAATTACCCCCAAATGGACATAATATAACTTTAAATTATTATTTTTGTATTTTGCAATACAATATTTATTAATAAATATAGTAACGTTTAATGAAATATATTTTTGAATTATTTTAAAAATTAAGTAGAATCAACGCAGATTCTATTCTAAAACCGTCGTCAGGTCACGGGGCTTCCGTCCACAAATACAGCCAGATCGTAAGGATATCATGCAAATCTAGCTTCAATTTGGCTGAAATGTCGTTAAATTTTCTAGCAGGGTTTATACTTTTGTAAAGGACAAAGTTAATAAATTAGTCCTTTCACAAGTATAAATTTAGATATTTGCAGTTTGGGAAAGAACAAAATCAAATTTTGTACTTTTAAAAGAACAATATCAATAAATAAACCTTTTCAAAAGTGAAAATCCATGAATTTGTACTTTTGAAAAGTACATAAATAAATATTGTACTTTGAAAAGGACAAAATCCAGTAATTGATCTTTTCAAAAGTAAAAATTCGTAACTTTGTACTTTTACAATTTACAACATTAGAATTTGCATTTACATAAAAAAGAAAATTAAAATTTGCTGATTTATTCTTTTTGTACTTTAGCATTTAGAGTGATAAATTGTGGTTGAGGTATTTTTAGTTCTGTTAGTGAGACGTTTCGGTTATTTTACGATTAATAAGTTCGTCGGGACCCCTATTATGCATCTAGTAATCAACTAATGTTCCCACCTAAAGCAAGCTTTGTAATAGTATTATAAAAACATGTTAAGTTTTTTGCTTGAGGTTTTTTGGACTGTACTTTTTTTTAATGTTTTTAGAAAATGTCTATATGAATGTATGCGTGTGTACGTGTGTATGTATGCTAACGCTTAGCATCACAATATCTACTGAAAAGATTTTAATGAATTAGGACTCATTTTTTTGTTTTTTTTTTGTACGATGTACGGAAAAAAAATCGAATTTGGTTTTGTTGATGCATTTTGGTTTTATAGCGATTTATAGATTTTCATGAAACAGTTTTTCACATTCTTCTATATAATATAATATACTCAATATAACAAATTGTACAAAAATACATTTCAAAGGGCATACAATTTCTTATTTTTTGCCGTCTGAATTTTTGGATTAGCTATCGCCATGCTTTTGTTATACACGGAAAGGTGTTGCCTTTTTTAAAAATTATAACTCGGAAACTATTGATCAAAATCATTTTTAAAAATTCATGATTATTGGCAACATGCCGAAGTATATTTTACAAAATTAAAAATTTTTTAAAATAATTTTCGAGAAAAAATTATGAAAATAATTTACTACGGTCCACGATAACTTTTTTTTTCTTTTTATTTAAGTTTTATTTAAGCCTGTATTATTAATAGTATGAATAATAATTTCGTACGAGTGGATTCTCCCATGTGGTCGGGTTACACGTTATTGCATTTGGCCGTGCTATTTAGTGAGACAATCTATAAGCCCGATGGAACTATTAAAGAGACTTGTAACAATAAGACTAGGCAAATGGAGAGAGGCGAAGATTGGCTGGTACACGATGATTTGAGGTTCGATTATTATAATCAATATGCTGCCAACAGGATAATTGCAATACTTATAAACTGCGGTGCCGACTTTACCGTGCAGGTGCAGGACATACACCCCTTCATCTCGCATTTCAAAGGCAAAATTTGAAAGCTATTAGATTTATCTTATCCATGCACTTCATGAACTTGACTAATCCATATGACAATGATGGGTTATCCCACTTCCATAAAATAGTTCCATCGGGCTTATAGATTGTCTCACTAAATAGCACGGCCAAATGCAATAACGTGTAACCCGACCACATGGGAGAATCCACTCGTACGAAATTATTATT
>UELV01174831.1:14665-24756 GCA_900490015.1 Megastigmus stigmatizans | reverse complement strand
ATATAATATCTCTCTCTCTCTCTCTCTCTCTCTCTCTCGCTTCTTTTTGCATTAATTATAAAGCCGACTAAGTGCCACGCATCCATCACGTGTGTCCATAAGGCGTCGGCGGATACGTGCCACGCGTCAACCGAAACGCTATAGCTTTTCACGAACTGTCATTATGTATATATATATATATATATGTATAGTTGCACGAACTTGGTTGGGCCACGGACAAATTACGCTTTCCTCGAGTCTTTGACGTTCTTAATGAAACTTTATATGCATTTTTTCTGCTCATTTGAATAATAATTATATAAGCTGAATTTCCAACCGACGTCGACGTAACGATATCTCAATGAAAAATTGATACGAATTCTAACGTACATTTGGACTCGAGCGCGAGACTAAATTAAGAGGCCGAGAAGGGAAAAAAATGGAATGTACTTGAGGAATAACGAATTTATCGGGGGATAAAAAATGCGTTGCAATTTCACGGGACGCGTCTCGTGCTCCGTCGCTGCTTCTCTCTATTCATGAAATTTTCTGCTTTAAGGCAACGTTGGATAAGCATAACTTTGTCATTTCCATATGTTGTAAGTGGGGACGTCTGCTGCGAGCGGTATTATATATATATCCATGAGTCCAAACAATTCCGTCGGTCATCGAGGAGGGAGTCGTCAATATATACGATGGACAAAACTTGCATCGCAATCTAAGCGCGTCTCGTTGCGGACAATGGGATGAAAAACCATCGGGTGATGCGACTCGATTAATCGTTCTCCGCTTCTCTTGTGGAGTGCCTTCGACTGTGACGATGTCACTCTCCTCTTGTTCTTTCGGAAACTGTTTGTCTCTTTCTATTTTATGTATGCTAGACCACTGAATGTAAAAATGTCGAGTCTCTATTACTATACGACTGCGATATATGCAAAAATATTATTCACATAAGATTATAGGGTTCAATAAAGTTTCTTTATCTCGATAATTAAAGTATACTGTTTTTATCACTTTTTATGAAAATATACTATTGAAATTATATGTGATTAGAAATATTTCGTCTTTCATTCGCTCTTATAGCTATGCGAGAGACTAATTTAAATTTTTTTCTCGAATTGATTTAAAACGGTTTAATAGTATACAATTATTATAATGAATTGATTAATTATTGATTTATAGTAATAAATATAAAATTTATTATATCTTCAGCAAATAAAAAAATCATTCATTCATAGAGCTTCAATACATATAATACTATAGTCACTCAACCATAATTTTATAAATTTCTTACAAAACGGATATAATCCAACGCTCTTATTTATAAAATAGATAAATAAGAGAAATATATAAGAAAATATATTTAAATGACTATATGCAAAAACGATACAAGTGTGAAAATAATTAGACGAATTTTTCCAAGGAAAAAAGAAAAGAAAAAAAGAATAATCAATCCTAAACCCGATACACGACCAAGTGCAAGACTTTCAATGCTCCAGCATAAGGAATCCTCGCGCGTATAATACAATATTTCAAATCATACAGAATATTTCACGCGGTAAAATCCGTGCGCTGATTTGGCCACCAGCTCCGCAACTATCTATCATTCTTTATGTACCTCTCTCTCTCTCTCTCTCTCTCTCTCTCTCTCTCTCTCTCTCTCTCTTGCCTCGTTTCTCGCCGTATTATACAGCTTTTCCAAGCCCACGGCGGAGAATCGTGAATTGGTCACACACGACATTGGCAGGGCGCAACTGTCGATCTCTCTCTCCGTCATATATATATGTAGGGAAAGTGCCGTTTCCACTTTCCTGAACTCTCTCTCTCTCACTGCTTTCTCTCTCTAGTCGAAGCTACCTCGCTTTTTCCACCACCACGCGCATGTATACATGTACAATATGCCTTGCATAGGTGCATATATATATAGTCGACCAGTTGGCACAGCCCACGAAATTGACACTCGTCCTTTTTCTCTCTCTCTCTCACTAGTTGTGTCTCTCGTCAGGCCGTCTGTCGTCGCGCGCGCCTCTCTCTCTCTCTCTCCCTCCGTGATCAAATGCGTGCGCGCGTTACATGTGCACGGGAAAATTCGCCGACTCACCGACTCTCTATTTACTTTGGCCCGCTGCACAATGCGCCATATAATAACTTGTATATCTTTCTATCTTACCATCGACTGTAGGCCACATGATAGAGAGAGAGAGAGAGAGAGAGAGAGAGAGAGAGAGAGAGAGAGAGAGAGAGAGAGATAAGAGTAGGTAGCAGCATAGTAGCGCTGGAAGGAGAATAGCTGCTGTATATAGAGGCACTGCCACGACCACGCGGTATGTATATGTACACACATGATCGATGACGAAGCAAATTAAGGGCAGTGATTTTGCAGGATCGTCGTGGTATGGTATAGCTTCCGCGTGTTCTCGATGCTTCGAGCTATAGCGGTCCGTTCGCCTCGCGTGCGCAGTGTCATACATTACTATGTATACGAGACTACATGCAGCGCGCGCTCTTTTCTTTCCGTTTTTTTTTTGTTGTTGTGCGGGCGACACGCGCGCGCTCGCACCGAATAGAGAAAAAAAAATGAAACGTGAGGAGAACGCGCCTGCAGGAGAGAAAGCAAAAAAAAGCTCGTTCGCGGTAGCTTATGGCGTGTATAGTTGTGCAGACGTATGCATATATAAGAATCGATGTCGCCACGCTGTTAAGTACGATGACGTTTTGGTTATTTTCTTTTTTCTTTTTTTTCATTCTTTGTGACTTTTCACGAACGCGTGTGTGCAGAAGGACACGATCATAGCGAGAGATCATTGTTGTAGCTATGCCTTTTGAATGACTCGGATCTGAATTGCTTTCGTTTTTCTTTTTTTTTTATTAATTTTGATGTCTATCTTATAGGATGACGGTGTATATAGGAAAATGTTACATGGCGCGATATCCGGTGCGGATATAACGCGATATTCGGATGAATGTGGGAAATTCATTTATATATAATGAAAGCCAATAATGTTTAGCCTTTATATATCATATGTGAGCATTTTATCCTTTGTCGATCAGCTAACGAATTTGGTCAAATATAACGGTATTTTTATCCACACTTATATCGAGGTATCAACTGCGGGAAATGAACGTGTAAATATATTTGCATTTTCTTCGTTACCGCGAAAACCCACGAGTGCACTGATTCTTTGAGATATACAAATCTTTTTTATTACTTATACATCATGCACAAAGAGCTATCAATTCAAAATATCTAGAAAATGCACGTAATACACTGTACACCTTATATAGCTGAAACAAAAAAAATCTGGCCGCAAAGCAAAATCCGTAGCACACGAGGTAGGGGCACGCGCGGAATGCCGACATACACAACTAACCCTGCATAGGACCACCTAATGCGGGATACCTCTAAAGAATTTCTAATGCGCGCATAGCTATGCAATACACACACACACACATACAACAGCAAGGATAAACGCTACAAAAGTCTGCTCGTCGCATATCTCATCGTCGCGCGCGTGCATCGCAATGGCACCCCCCCTTATCTCTACCCATCACCGCGCCTCCTCGTGCAAGATACGAGTCAACGGTGTGCACGTGCCTAATTATAGAATTTAAACCGATGCAATTCCTCTCCTGTAAGCTTGGAACAAAAAAAAAAAGTGCAGCGACGAGAGAGAGAGAGGCACACATGGAGCGCGTACGGTAGTACTACCCCACGCAAAGTGTTTTAACCCTTGAGAGCCGTGCCGTATTACGTGCATTAATAATGGCCGCGTTTTCTCTCTCACTCTCTCGACTCTTGGAGGAACGGCGCATGAATGTGTAATTACTTGTAACCGCTGGGCCCCGAGCGATGCCGTGTTCCTCTCGACTAAAGCGGCCCAACTAGACTTTATACAGTGGGGGTATGTGCACACGCTGACATTATACACATACGAGCGTGGGCTGCTTCACGCTTCGATAAACGCCGGGGGTTCTTATATATACATATATATACGTGCATAAGTCCAGCTCCCGTTACACCGCGCGTATACCCGATATATACTTGAAAAAACGACGAGTTACCGTTACACTTTATATACGCGTTACATCGCAATTGCTATATATACGATCTTATATGCATACATACTGCAGACCGGCTTGATACTCCTGCTCGGTGTTTATATACATTATATATTATGCATCGGCACGAGTATATAAAGTTGGCTAGCTTACACACGTCATCGTATAGGTCGCGCGTGCGTGAGTCGTGCTTTTTGCCTCGGTTGTGGCTGCTCTCTTGGAGTATATACACACGTGGATTATTTGGGAGGAAAATAGACGTGACCGGCGAGGTAGGAGCGAGATTATGCACGCGTATAGGAGCGATACGACGCGCGGGATGAGCTTGTGTGCTGATGTTTTTCTTCTCTACTATTCTCTCGCTCTCTTGGGGGGGGGGGGGGGGGGGGTTTGTTTTGATGTGTAATGTGGGACAGGAGATGGCACGCGCCAGCCAAATGCGCATATATTAATCGTAATACCTATCGCTCGTCATGCGAACTCATACGGAATAGTATTTTTCGAAAAAAAAAAACGAACCGAATATATTCCGAATTACCTTACATTTCGATAAATTGTACAACATACCGTTTTATTTCTATATATGCGTGGTATCGATGATTTATGCCAAGTGGAGAATGTCCAAATACCAATATACCTACATATGTTGAGTTTCGCCTAGGAATTACTCCACAGACCGTATATACCAACATACAACAAAAAATGCACGAAGAGAGAGGAAAAAAAAACACAGATACGCATATCCAATAAATTATCAGAACTCGAGCGACGCACGGCACACGTTATATATATATATATCTCCCTTGTGCCTCTCGTCCACTCCTGCGTACACCTTCGATACGACCGAAAACAAAAAAAAAGGTCGGACTGCGTACCGCCAGCACGGATATATAAAATACCTACACCAACATATACCTATATATATACAAATATATAGAGTACAGGGCGAAAGTCAGTGAAGTGTGTATCGCGCGGGGTGACTTACCTTATTTATTCACCGCGCTTTTCTCTCTCTCTTTCTCTCCCCCCCCCCGCGCGAGTCCGATTCGACCGAAGTGCACCCTACCCCCGCGTATACACATATACACATCCGCCCCCTCTGGACTCCCTGTATACATGCATTACAGAGTCACGGATGCAACGGTGCAATGTCGCTTATACTATAAATATATATATATATATATATATATGAGGGAGAACCCGGCGCCCGAATAATTTGTATCGAAACACGTATCCCGCTGATGCATATTTATGAGACGCTGCTGCTGCACACTTTTTCTCTCTCTGTCTCGCTGCTTTTTTTTTACGCCGGGCGTATACGCGCGAGTCGATTTGTGCACGGCGGACATCGCAGGGGGGGGGGGAGGCGCACATGTGCAGCGGCTGCACTTCCTTGAAAAATTGAATAACGTCGGGGGGGGGAGAGAGTTGGAGAGGCGAATTGATGCAATCGCTCGTCACGCGAACAGTGCGTGGTTCCGCTTCCTTTGCTTTTCCTCTGTGCGGCCCTCTTACGAGGGGGTTGACTCGACTACCTCTCTCTCTCTCTCTCTTTCTCTGCAGGGTGTTGCCTATAAGGTGTCAAAGACGCTGTTTAGACTAATGCGCTCTTTCTCTTGTAATTAGCCGGTGCGGGTGAGGTATATATGTGTATATATATATATAGGAGCGCTTGGAAATTCCTATACGGTTACACGGGAAATATAAGCTAATTTGTTTACTAGAGGGGGGGACTGAAACTGAAGACACTCTGGTGCGTTTTTCTATTTGTTGTATCGATGTCGGGCTATCGAAGATGGATTGAAAACTTTATACGAGGAAATTTTCGCGGAAAGTGGATTGGCTGCAGAAATTTTAATATAGCAGAAAAGTTTTCGAGCTTATTGATTTCGTGTCAAAAGTATATAGCTCGAGGGTCACTTCGGGTTCGATGAATTTCTTAAAGGCGAGCCGTAACTTTGTACTTACCGGCTTCTCGTAGGCTAAAACTTCTTTCTCCAAGTTTTCCTACATCAGGCGGCAAAAGCAATTTGAGACAAACATAAACCAATTGGACTACGCTCAGAATCCGGACAGCTTTCAAAGTCGAAAATTATTTTCTAAGCCCGATATAAGTAAAAATGCTAAACGCACAATTATTATTTACGCAATGAATCAATGTAAAATTTCCATTTATATAGACTGTAGGTAGTTGTGTTGCTCTCAATAACATTAGGTTAAGTAGACGCACGGAAAAAGTACCGCCAGGGATCGTCGATGAATTACAAACAGTTCCCTTAAGCGTGCGAGAAAAAATGTCTTTCGCAACAGGCGATTTAACGGGGGCGCGAGCATTGCAAACACCAGAGGCCCCCACTGCACTGCACACACAGGCATTTAAACCTAAAATAAAAGAATTGCAAAAAGCTCGGGGAAAAGAAGGGCGCGAACAAACCCAAAGATATATAAGACATCATGTACATATATATATATATATAAGATATACAAGATATATATATATATATCATACAGTGAGAAGTGCAGAGCTGTGAGAGGGAGGAACATGAATGAATCTTTATCTTCTTCTCCGCGCGCGGGCGCACTTGCACAGCACAGCCAGAGAGAGATGGAGAATCTCTCTTGGCAGCGAGATTCCCGCTCGTTCGGCCAATTACGAGGGCCATGCGTCATCCCCGCCAATTAGCGCCGGAGAAAGCATCGCTTGGATCGCGCAGATTCCTTCCGCCTCTTTTTTATTCCCTGCACGCTTATTCTCTCTCTCTCTCTCTCCCTCCCTCTCTCGCTCTCTCACTTTCTCTAGATCTCGCTTGCACACTTCCTTCCCCTTTTGGCCTATGTACCCACTCTCCGTTCGTTTCTTTATTTCGCCGAGCGAGATGACGGAGTGCGGATAATTTTACGCGGCTTAATTTTCCTACCGCGACAGACTCGCGAGAGACTTTTGCTTTCAGCGGCACTCTGTGCATGGCGTTTGGATTTATTTGACCTTTCGACGCCTCCAGAAAGCCCGATTACTCTTGCGAAACTGTAGCTTATTATACATTTTGGAGTTGTCTACAGTTTCAAGGTTTCACTTAAAATGGAATATCATCGATGGTTTTCTTTTTATCTGTACGACTGTATATTACAGTTATATGGATCTTCATTGTTTTTAACTAGTACAATCGTGCGGAATTACTATTATTCTTAGAAAAAAGAAATTTAATAACTGTTAGTTAGTCTCTACTTTGATAAAATTACTATAAGCTTTTAATAACAAAGAATATTTAGCTGTTGGCGTTAGTAACGGATTTGCAACTAAATACAAACGATACAAAACTCATTAATATTTATAAAAAATGCATACGATTACTGCCGCCTACCTTTTATCATTTGACAAACTGACAGATGTTAGAAACACTTAAAGAACCCTTTCGCGAAAAGTTCAAGATGTTACATGAACGGCTTGGAATATTTAAATTTACTTATCGGACCTTGAAAATCTCCCAAGTGCACATAACCGAACGGTAGGATGCAACAGACATTGAACATTATTTTTCACATGCAGCATAACTTAATTGATCATAAAACTATTAAGCGAATTTTACTTGGAAACATCTGTTACAGGCGAGATAAGAAGTTTCATAATTAATAAAACTTAGCTTCACGAAAGAATTAAAAACTGACGTAAAACATCATTAGGCGTATGTATCCGGTATCGCTTGCCCTTTTTCCTTTTCTATCGAGTAAACAGCACACCGAACAAATACACCCATATGTCGACTTTTCATATTATACCATAATAGGAAAAAATCCACACACACAGGCACAAATCATCGACGTATACGTGTGTAAATGCTCCTTTTTTGTCGTATCAATTGCGTATAAAAACGTCATTTACGTCGAGTCGATTCCACGCGGAAAGAATCGGCGTTTAATTTATTAATACGAAACGTCATGGTAAAGGCTACATACCGAAAAGAAGAAGAAACAAAAAAAACAGCCTCAACGCAAACATTCACGCGCGCAAATTGCAATGTTCGCTTCTGCGTGGAGGGAAAATTGGGAAAAAACGGGAGAAAACAGATGTACGTGAAAACGGTGTCTATACGATTTTCTCCCTACGACGTCGAAGTAGAGCGAAAAAAAAAATTCTCGCGTTCGGCGGGGAAAAGTGTAGCAAGTGGAGGGGGAGATGGATTTTTCCCCCCGCGCGCGTGTATGTTTTTTTTTCTTTTTCTCGCCTTTTGTTCGTTACGCCAATAAATAACAAGTCGGCGCGTAATATGTGTGTGTGTTTTATCATCGAAAGAGCTGCGCGCGTTCGATTTTTTTTTCCGCACGATGACGAATGTTCGTGTAGGACAGCGAAAAGCTTTTATAGTTATAGGGTAACGAGTATTGCTAATTGACGGATCGATATACCTTAGTATTGTCGCGATGGTCTTTATAATCTCTTAAATTTGAACGGGTGAAAATCCATCACTGTTAACGAGAGTTACCGCATATAACAAACGAATTTTTATGCATGGTGCAACTGTATGTAGAGACTATTTTTTTTTATTATATTTGGATAGTTTTTGTCAACGCTTTGTGAATATAAATGACTTCCTTTGACGTTTTTGCACTAAATTACACTATTCGCTGCATTAAACTTTTCAAAGAGCTATTTATGCAAAAACTTGGACTCGAGCAGAATAAAAAGTAAGTTACTGGGTAATTCTGATCGGTCGAAAACACCGGTAGTGCAAAACTTGGAATCTCTATATTAAACCATTGACTCGAGCACCATCGACACCTTGAACCAGAGACTCAAAGGATCCGAGCGTCGCACTAACGGCTGCACTATACAGGAGCATTCGTAAAGCTCGCCGCAGCGGAAAAAGTCCGAGATCCGTGAAATCGCGCAATTGCATTCTCGGCCTGTTTGAGACAGTCGTAAATCCCAGCGGTCAACAATGCGACCCGATAATTGCCGAATTTTCAAAACTATACAATACCAAAAAAGATCGTCCTGGACCGAGGAGTAAAAAGAAAGTGAAAATGGCATCGCTTGGATCTTCCTGATATATTTACGGCGTCACAGACGTTTAAAGTCGGGCCCGGCCGATTAAGACATTATCGAATCGGATGTCCGGCGTAAAACTCGGTGCAGAAGCTCGACGAATGCAAAGAGGCCGGTACATTGGCGAAAATTTATGGAGAAAAGGTGGACGAGATGCATTTGTGTGCTGCACCAGTCCGCAGGCACTTTCTTCTCGTTAATCCGTGAGGCTCGTAAACTTACTTCACGACGTGATCGTTGGGCGGCAATTCCGTTTGAAATCGCTACCGGACAGAAGGTCTTTGAAGAGCAACAGTTAAAACGGTTCGAGTATACGCAAGATGCAGTTTATAGTATTCGTTTTATAGTCCGAAACATATAGAGAAAAATGAATTGTTTAAGGTAAACTGTGATTTTAGAAATGCTCGCTTCGCATGCATAAAAACATTTGAAAATTGAAGGAACAGCGCAACGGGTTCGCGTTGATTACCGGACTGCTGGGGAATGCATGAATTTGAATAAACACGCTAAACGGATTAGATGCACGAGTGATACCGAGTTTACCCTGCGGACAATATATACGTATGCACATAAATTTCCAAAAGGGACTCCGAGGGCTGTTCACAGCAATTGGAGCAGGTTCTTTATTTTTGTTCCTATTAAAATCGGCATCTTTTCGTGATTCTCGCCCAACTCGATTAACATAAGTATGCATAGGCATATCGACAATTAACAGCCACGTTATAGACAAGATCTCGTACAATTGAAACCAAACGACATAGAGTCATATACCACGAGAGACCTCTAAAAAGGAGACAATTCTAGAAGCCACAAAGGCATCGCAAAGTAAAAGAAGGAGAAAAATCGTTATACGTATATTATACGCGAGGCCGCGCGACTAAACGGACACTTTAGCTCGAGGAGAGAGAGCAAGCGACACCTTTAATCGCGCCCCGTTCCTTCTTTTCTTCTTACATACTACCCTCACTGCACGCTCCTCACTTCATACATATATATGTATATATATATA
>UELV01174830.1:0-11282 GCA_900490015.1 Megastigmus stigmatizans | reverse complement strand
ACACACACACACACACACACACACACACTTAAGACAGAGAGAGAGAGATACCAAAAAGTCGGAGTTGAGAAATATCAGTAAGGAAATTTCATTAGGAATACAATGTCGCAGCACACGTTACGCGGTGGGGTTAAAAAGTGTGCGCTTGCTTAGAGTGGATTTTTAACAATGAAAAAGGAATAGAGGGAAGCGAGGCCTCGTCGACACAGGCCATATACGAGCGTATACGGTAGCGTGTATATATTTCAAGTTTTGCGTAACGCGCGCATATACGGAGGTCCTACCGGGAGGTATATAGCGAGCGACTCTCACAGAGAGAGAGAGAGAGAGAGAGAGAGAGAGAGGGAGAAATTCTGACCATAATGGACTATCGGAATATCGAACTCGGAATATGTGCGCAGCGCGAGGAGAGAGAGAGAGAGAGAGAGAGAGAGAGAGAGAGAGAGAGAGAGGGCACTATTCGTCGCAGCCGGTTGACGCCCACTGTTGCTTGGTCCATTATAACGGGGGAGGAGTAGAGGAGAGGGTCGAATGGCCCCCCGAGAGTCGCACATATATGGATATATGTTTGTATATATGGATGTACGTGTGCGAAGGACTGCACATACGTTCGAGCGAGAGTGAGAGAGAGAGAGAAGCCAAGAGAACCGTAGCCTTATGCAAATTATTACGCGAAATCTTTGTTTAGACGGGGGAGACTCGTTGGTTGCGTAGTCCGCACGTTTTATCTCTTTATTTAGCGAGGGAGAAAAAAAGGAATGGTCCTGTGTGTGCATAAGCACAAGGCTAAAGCAGCCGCGCACATAAGAAGAGAGACCGGTTTTGCGTTTTCGCGGCTCTGCCTCGCTCTTTCAATGGGAAATAAAAGGAGAGAGAGAAAGAGAGAAAGTTGGAGGACTCGGGTAATCTATTTGCGCCCGGGCGTCATCCCGCTGAATGAGCAAACCTGCTTTTCAGTTTTTTTTAACACCTTGCGCGCTCGCCATCTGAAAGGGTCCGAGCCCCCGTCTTTTCGTTTCCCGCAGCCACTTTTGTCCTGCCTCGTCTCTCCCTCTCTCTCTTTCTTCTTTGTTTTCTTTGCCGATTTGCCGCACTCTTTTAGATTTTTATCGGACCGGTGCATTGTGCTGCGATGAGATCGCAGATGAGGGAAAGATGAATGACGAGTGAAATCGTTTCGGGAGAGCTTCTTCGTCCTTCGTCTCTGATATTATTCCTCGTTTTCTCGAGTGGATTTTTATGAGCTAGGGGGGTTGATCTTAAAGATTTTTAAAGCAGTGTCGTTCACGTTATTTTTCCATGGGCTATATAAATTCAAATTTGTATACTCTGTTTCGAAATTTAACACGATTAAGAACCGATTCGATTAAAGAAATATTTTTATTGATTAATCAAACAACTGGATCCCTTTTCACTCCCAAGTAAACAACATTTCGGCGGAACCCCCGGTAGCATCATCTAAGATCATACGGATTAAACCGCATTATTCTGTACGGTATTGCATGTTCCAACAAAAGATTTGCGAACGACACCGTGCACCAATCCAAGTCCAATAAAAAGTATACAACAATAGTATTATCGATCTTTAGCAAACGGTCCCCGCAACAATAGAGCAATAATCCAGCAGCGGACCTCAGCAGCACGTGCGTAATCATCAAGCGAATAAGCATCATTCCCCCGGGCGAGAGAGAGAGAGAGAGAGAGTGCAAGTAGCGCAGCCTCAGACGCGGAGAACTCTAATCTAGCCAATACGCATATATTCCCAAGTCAGGGCAAGGAAGAGGACGATGACAACGACGATGACAACGACGACGTGGCCGAGCAGTACATCCGAGCTCCTACGACGGACACGGCAGTATAATCGAGAGTCTTGCGCGCCCGCGCGAGAGAGAGAAGCGATAAGGCCAATGAGTAGGCGAAACGCTGGCGTGTTAATGGGGCGCAGGGAGAGAGACTGGGGGTGTGCCGGCGGCGCTCTCTGTCTTCCTGGCGCTGGCTGCTCTCTCCCCTGAGAGAGGGGCTGCTGCACACCAGAGGAAGCGTGACAAACGCCAAGGCTACTGCTGCTGTCGCACTGCACACACAGCGACGACGACGCATAACCTGCACGCGCGCGCGCTTCAACCTCTCCCTCTCTCTCTCTCTCTCGCGACTATCCGTGCAAACACGCTCGAGGATAATGGCTACAAGCGTTGGATATATCCGCAGCCGACGACCTGTGTCGGATCCTGGGATTCGACTATTAGTCTCTCAATGTGTGCGCGCGTGTGTGTGTGTGTGCAGCCCCTCTCGCTCTTGCTTTAGCCCGGACGTTGCCTGTACACTGTGCACAGAGGGAAGTATTGCGTTATAACCCCCCCATACTGCTCGACTCTCACCGAGTTATGGACGAGCGCGCGGCTCGCCGCTTGTATTGCGCTCTCTCTCGCTCTCTCGCTGTACGCGCGGCCGTTTGTATTTTGCTAATTTAATGACGAGCTTGCTTGTGTGTTTAATGTTTGTATGTGTATTTGTTCGTGTGCAGTGCAAGCGGCCTTTGGATTCTGAGAAACACCGCTTTTTGTTTAACGTGTATACGAGGCTTGAAATCGTGAGAAGTATGCGAGCAAATTTTGTTGGTTGCAATTGTGAAATAATGTTTAATCAATTTTCGGGTGGAAAAGGAATGAGATCGCGAGGACAAGCAAATCGTCGATACTTCAAAAGAGAATTATGTCGATTGATATGTTTACGTAAGCGCGGCCTGCAAACTAATTAAGCATAAAAACTCAATGAGAAAACGATATGGTACGATATTAAGATATCCAAATTGTAAAAATTGTTGTACTTTAAATTTTTCGAAAATCTTTTTATACTTGAAATTAAACGTTATTAAGATAATTTAATTTTACAATTGTCTATGCACGATGATATATATCGCGTCAGGTACAATATGGGGTTTTCAGCGTTGTTTCTTTTTTAGCGAAAAACTTTTCATCCATTATGTTTAATTATTTTGACTTGGATTTATATATCTCAATATATGCAACAATACAAATTAAAATTGTAGATTAGAGCTGAAACAATCAATTGCAAAATCGCATTGTCTCGACATCTCGTTTAAACCTTCCACATTGGAGTCGAAATAATCTCAAGCTACCAGTTACAGATTTTCGCAACCCATTCGCTCGATTCTCTCTCTTGCAGCTATATTCCCTACATCCAATATAAAGGCTAAACGCGGTGCTAAAATCCCCGGGCATAAAACGACTGATAATAATCGCAGGCGCGCACGAGCTCCGGCGATCAACAAGTGCGTCTTCCGAACGAACAAAAAAAAACGTAGCGGCGCTGCAAAGCTCCGCACCAGTCGCGCCCAGTGCAGCAGCAGCAGCAGCGCCAGACTCTCCATAAAAACGGCGTCGCGCGCACCGGCGGCTCTCTCTCTCTCTCTCTCTCGCTTGCTAATATAAAGTAAGTCAAGGTCGGTCTTGCCTGCACTATAGCAGTGCACTGCCGTCGCGCCTGTATATATACGTGTGCGTGCGGTCGTTAATGTCCCTTGCCATGTGCATCTGGGATGCGCGTATATATATGTGTATATATATATATATATATATGACCGGGGTCGAACAAGTACCTGTGCACACCTTGTCACGCTCTGCACAGCAGCAGCTTACACTACGATCTTGCCTCCTCCTCGTGTCCACTCCTCCTGCCTCCTCCTGCTGCTGCTGCTGCTGTACGCCTCCTCGAGTGACAGAGAGAGAGAGAGACTACGCCAGCGGTATATACACGCGGAGTGTGCAAGGTGTAACGTCGATCTCGCGTTGTGGTGTGGATTATAATCCTTTTGAGAGCACCCGAGGAAGGAAGTGGAGAGAAAGGGACAGCAGAGCTTGACCGTAACTTTACGGAACAATGCGAATTCCGATGCCGCGGACGTAACGCGCGATGTTACGGGTTCATTAGGCGCTACCACGCGAGGTGAGAGAAAGGACTTGGGCCTTGTTCGCACGCGGACAATCTGAGCGTACTTTGAGCTTTTGGAATATTTTTCGAAAGAGTTTAGGAAATATGTGATCATGACTATGTATCTCGAAAACTAAATTGTTTTTCGAATGCGCTCTTTAAAGTCGAAAAAGCAAATGCAATATTGCTTTTAATTCTTGGAAAGAGAGAAGACTACATATAGTCAATTATGTTTCCTGTCGATTCTAAACACCGTTTTGTAATGACAAGACAAATTCATTCGTACATTATTGAACAATAACAGTGCTCGAAACATTAATATCCTTCATTAATCGTTGGGCTGTAAAATAACTGGACAGAATCGGGGAGACGATAAGTATAAAGTGCTTCGACGCGAGTTAACGATCTTGCACAATCTTTAATTGAATAAAAGGATTTAATTGCGAATCTACGACTCCAGTTCTCGCATGGACCCATTAACAATAAAAACTGGTTCTGCATGATATATCAATGCTGCGGTCACTGCCGCTGCGTAAACAATATTTGCCAATGCATTTTACAATAAATTAAGTGGATAATGGTATATAGTCGAGGAGTGAGAGAGAGCATGTGGGTATATACATATCCACATCCAACGCGGCGTGATCGCGCGTTTATTTATTTGTTATATATGTGTACTCGGGGGGGCAGCTCTCGCATAATTAAACGGAAGTAGAAAACAAACTGGTAAGTATAAATTAGGCGCAGAGCCGATAAAAGCGTCAGCGAGTCAAGTATATATAATAATAACGATAGAAGCACGGCCAATAGAAATGTATATACATCTATATTTGTTTAAGGGAATATCGACAGGAGCTCGGCCGCGCGAAAAGCAATCGGCTCAAGACTGTGCCTGCGAGTGCCATTTATATCAATTCTATTCATTGGCGCGCGAGTCGCTTTTGAGGCCGATGACAGTGACTCTCATTCGGCTCTCTCTCTCTCTCTCTCTCTGATGTATGCGGCACCGAGCGCGAGAGGAGAACCTATTCCTCAATTATCGAAACGAATAGCTCGTAATTTATGTACATTGTTAGCGCGCATTAAAATAGCACGTCCGACATGAAATACTGACTCTCCAGCTCTATTATTTTATCTCTCTCTCTCTCTCTCTCTCTCTCTCTCTCTCTCTCACTCACTCACTCTCTCTCTCTCTCTCTCACTCTATACGTTAACGGCGGCTCGCGGCTCTCGCAGAGCCCGCGATAATAAATTACTCGCGAAATTTCGATGAAAATGCTGCCGGCGCTCCCGGCTCTCTCTCTCTCTCTCTCCGCGTTTTTTGCGCATTGTCATCTCGCTGCGCGAGTATCGCCCGAATAATGAACTAATAACGCGCATATCATATTTCACATCAAGACTTGCCCTGCTGCTAAACGCCGTAAAATTTATTGGAAAAAATATGCGAGCTGCGTGTGTGTGCGTACGTATTTTTGTTTTGGCATTGAGATAAACACGTTTCTGTTGTTGATCGTATACGGAGCTGATGTTTGTATATACATAACAGAGGAATATTTCAATTTTCGCGTTACGCATGTGCACACATTTCGACGTACGAACTTATGTAATATATATAGGGCGCGGGTTGTTCGACTGCACAAAGGGAAATTTCTACCCTTGAAAGAAATGCTTTACACGTGTCGCTGAAAAAGATGGTTGTGCGCACACATTGCGCAATCGTGTTCGTCAGTGTAATTTCGTGAAATGGACAACCCGTCAATTTTCCACTACATGACCATATTATAACATTCAATGGTGTATGACGTTCTTGACAGTCGTTTGAACTGAGCTTACTACAAAAAATTTCAACGTTCTGACGTCCCCTCATGTCAGATTACGTATTATAAGGAGAAAGAAAAGGTATCCATCGCTTTGTTCAAAGATACTCGATTAAAATATATGCTAAGTCAGCTTGAATGAAACCTACAATAACGACTTTATCTTACTTTATCTTTGTTTACTTTGTAAACAATTGCGGCATGAAAAGTTTCAAGCAGTGCCGATAACGAATACCCGATATTCATAATGAATACAGCATTTTTAATTATTTAATTAACCATCGATTGAGGGTAGCTTTGGTCATTATCTCAAACGTTATTAGAAACATTAGCAAGCAATTTTAAACGAGGAAAACATTGAACTACGTGTGTGTAAGGTGTGGAATTGGGATGGCTATGTGAAGCTTTGGAAGTCCAACAATGCCATTGGAGGTTAATTCCAGTTTCATCGCCGTGAAAATGGACGATAAGGCGCTTTATTATCGACAGGTCCAATTGTCAACGCTGATCGTCCAGATACTACATTGGAAAATTGATTTTATCCTCATTTCGGTGTCTGCGTAAACGCGATATTTCATTATTGACTCTCTCTCTCTCTCTCTCTCTCTCTCTCTCTCTCTCTCTCTCTCTCTCTCGCGTGCGCACCTACACATTTACCAGTATGTAAATTGAGCATTTCGTAATTGCACTCGACTCTGTTTAATAATTCAATATTCAATTGCATGCACGTTGGGATCGAAAGCGTTTGAACAGTTTGAATTAGGCTGACAAACTTCTGGCTATAGCCGAGAGCAACTGCATTACTCCGCGCCGCGGAGCTTGGGAAAACATGTGGTGCGAATTAAGGAGTAAATTGACACATCTCGAAATTTATCAACGTCAACGAAATTATTGTACGCTGCTCTCTCGCTATATGATATATATATATATATGCCATGTCGTGTACAAGTTTTTTCTGGCGACGATCGAGCTATACATAAGCCCTAGTTAATTAGGACTCGTTCGTAACAACAAAAATGTAAATCAGACAAGAGCGAAGCTCGTTGAGGGGGCTTCCGGTCAGGGTTCATATATGGGCGGACAAAAAAACGGCCCCAAAACGAGAGAAAACCTAAGCTAATTTATCGTCGAACAAAGGACGCGCATTCGATATCCGTGACTTTAATTTTTGGTTCCTCCCAGTGTGCCGTAAAGAGCAAACGAGAAAGAGAGAGAGAGAGAGAGAGGGAGAGAGGGAGCAACAGCCAAGCGATGCGACGAAGGCCGACAAAAAAGAGAGGAGCAACACGTACCGCTCATAACGAAGCGCGATGGTTAGAAAGACAGAAGAGTTGGGAGGAGGAGGAGGAGGAGGAGGAGGAGGGATAAAGGAAAAGAGATTTAAAAAAAACAAAAGAGAGTCAAAGAACGATGTGCATAAAGGAGAGCTGCTGCTCGCGTACTGTATACCAGAAAGGGAGAAAAAGTCGAGGAGACCGGACACGATGCCGAAGCGCTGCTCGAGTACAGCAGCGGCGAACCGGATACGTGAGGGCAGCCAGAGAGAGAGAGAGAGAGAGAAAGAGGAGAAGGAGGAGACCGGAAATAGCCGCCCTTGCTTTGCGATCGCCTCGGCACGGCGGACGCGCGGAGGCCTCTCTGGACGATATTTCGAAAGAGAGAGCGCGTATATACACACACCCCGTGCTGTGAGCTCGATCTGCAGTAGTAGCGAACGTGCCGACGAGGACGCGCGCAATTAAAGGGGGGGAAATAGGTGAGCCTATAGCCGGCACAGCCATGCACCCCTTTTTAAAATAATATTTATATACGTAAAGGGGGGGGGGGGCTGCGCGCGAGGAACTGTTCGGCACCTTTATTCCCTCGCGCCGAGACTAAGCCCAAGTTTAGTGGGTGAGCCGACGCTAATTATTGCGATGCTGGTTCAGCTCTCCTTTTTTCCTTTCTCTCTGTCCTGTTTCTCCGAGCGAAAGGAAGGGATTTTATTGCGAGAAAGGGAGGGAACTGCAGTAGAATAAAGCAGCGACTCTGAGTAACAATGTAATATTAAACATTGTATGTACTTTTGAGAAATAAATGAGGAGGAACAGTAAAGCGATTGCGTATAATGCAAAAAGAATATCGTCTACTTTGGTTACACAACTACAAACGGGTGTGTGAGTGAAGATATGGGGTATACGTGAGACAAGATATAGGTGAATGATTGTAGTACAGGTTCTCATATTAGTAAGTAGGCGGTAGTACTTTCAGAGACTGGCGCTTTTATTTATATTTTATTGAGCATGATATTGATATTTCATTCCACCGTTTGTTACTATTATCCATTACTTTATGTATATAAAAATGAAAAAAGACGTAAAACACCGAAAAAAAATCTTAAAAAAAAAATCTCACTTACTGGATTATTCATTTATTAACGAAAAAGCGAGCCGTCGCCATATGAATTTATAACGAGGAAAAAAAATATTCGATTTAATTTTTCGGGCTTAAAATATTAGGAAGATTTTTTTTCTTCTTCACTCAAGGTGATTCAAGGTAACATTGAATTTATCGATTAATCATGACTTCTAATCATTTGGCTTATCAGTTATTCCGCTTTCGCCACTTTAAATGCGCATTATCCAGCAATCGTATATATCGGCGTTACGCGAGCTAAATTCTTATCAGTAAAAATGTAATGATATTTAAAAGATAAAAAAAGAACGCGTTTAATATAGACTTGTATAGGTTTCTGTGGCTTATTCGTAGAAGAAACTTTGTAGCGATGAAGAAATTACATAATTTTTTATGAAAACATTATAAGATAAGAAACATGAGGTAGTACCTATGTGCTAGTTTTTTTTGTTTCTATGCCTTTATATTTTAATGTTTAATGTGCGAGGATAGATGAGTAATATATTTTGAGGAAACTAAGCGCTAATGAATTGGCAGCAGATTATCGACCTTTTCGCTTAAATATATAGCGCATGAAATGTATAATCCTTCCCAGGAAATAAAATATCAAATCAGCCAGCAAAACGAGTGATTTTCATTATTGAAAATTGTACATCAATCAAGAAATCTTAAATCAGCGCAGCAGTAGTAAACGTTTAATCTAAGTTAACTTGAGTCTAGAGTCAATTTCAAAAGTCCAACCTCTCTAAGCTGAAAGCAACCGTTCTGGCAAAATCGCAGTAAAAGAAGAAAGTCAAAAAGAAGTGGCTACAGCCTCATAGCGGTACTTGCCTCTCTAGTCCCCGCAGACCCCCAGTCAAAGACTAAAAGCGCGCAGCAAATCTCTCGACTTTTGCCCTTGCGCAGCTCTCCGTCGCGCCTCTACTAAATCATAAAGCTCGGCCTAATAAAGGGCTAATAAACCCACACGAAGCGAGTCAATGTGGCGCGACTCGCGCGAGCGCGCGTTTGCTCGCGCAAACTCCGCTTATAACATATATGTATATGTATATATATACAGAATTGCACGCGGCGTTGCAAGAGCGAGGATTTGGCCAATTATTTACGGCAGTCACGAGGGCAAGTTTTACGATACCTGCGGAATTACTCAGAAGCTGCATGCCAGAGAGCTCGACACGAATTACGGCGCCTCGAACGAGCGAGTGTATATACGCTGTCTCTCTCTCTCTCTCTCTCTCTCTTGCTCTATAGTTATCAGCTATGAGAGAGCGAGCGAGCGCAATTCATCAAATAATGGCCGACAGCTGTCGATCTTCTTATACAGCGCGCCCGCGACGTTTTATTGCCCTCGAATGCGTGTATGCGCGTATGTATATAACTGCTGCTGCCGCTGTTGCTGTTGCTGCTGCCTCGCGCGGTTTTCATCTTTCATTGCCGCGACCAGAGAGAGAGAGAGAGAGAGAGAGAGAGAGAGACTGACTCTCCCGATATCCGCATAACAATGCGCTTCTGCGTAAGAGAGAAAGAGAGACTTAAATACAGTGCTCGATGCTTAATAATATCTATTATAGGCATCGACGTTGCCTCTTCTTTCTTACTCGCGCGAAGGGCCAAAGGCGTAGAGTCGCTATATAGGATTCGCTTCTGCGAGCCAAGTGATGATAACGCGATCGGTGCTAGGCTAATTGTGCGTCTTCGAAAGCGAAGTGGATCTGGTTCGACGATGCAGGCGCTAATTAGATGATTACTGCATATGGATGAACAACAAAAGCATTACTTTCTCGTACGTATCGCCTCAAATATATAACAGCAAGAATCCTATATATTTTATGCACACGAGTGCGCGCAAGATTACAATGATTTCGATGCATAAAATGTGCGCTGACGATGCGCAGCGAGAGCCAAGATTAATTAACAGAAGATCAATCTTTAAAATTTAAGAGATATCTTCAATTACGCAACAATATCCATTAACAAGAGCAGAACGCGCTCGCGCCGCCGTCTGGCGGAATTAATAATAATTAATTAAGTGCTGTACAATAATGAATGCGCGATTTAGAATGTATGACCCCTCGGCCGCATCACCCGCTGCGGCGACTTCATTCGTCATGAGGTGTGCAATGCTAAGTCTCGCATAAATTAAGAATGATAAATAGGACGAAAATGTTGGGCATATCATGAGTAAATTTATTGCGAGCAGCGGGGAAAATGGATTAATACAGTTTAGAATGGTCGAATATCGCCGCAGCAGCGCTATTACCACGGCTATATTGAATTTATTGGCAGAAAATATATAACCTCTTCACGCTTGCGTAATAATGTATAAATTGACTCTGGCATAATGCGATAATACACTCAATTACTATGTCAATTTGCGTGCGTCTATTCTACATCGAGAACGTAGAAACCAAATTTAATCACTCACAATTCTCAGAAGCTTCGCATTCAATTATCGATATACCAGAGTATAATCTCGTGTCTACAAAAATTTCACAATAGCGTTGCACAGCGCGATATGTATATAGCTTGCTAAATTATTCGCGAGTATATCTCGATCACTTCCGAGCTAATTCTTTACGAGAACCTCATTTTTAGACTGCCAATACTCGCTGCTCTTTGCGTTACTTCTGTCCGATGCTTCGCACTATTCGCGTTCCAATCTATACGGACGCTCTATGCTGCACTCTTATACTATCTTTTCTGACGCGTATATACACGGGAAAGAGTCGCGCGGAACCGTTAGAGCGCGCGCGGCGTTCATATATAAGTTATGCGCGAGTTGTGTGCAGTGGAAGACGAGGCCGCGAGAGGAGAGAGCCGAGAGATCCGAGAATGAGAGAGACAAAGAGGAATAGAGAGAGAGAGAGACAGAGGGCAACAACTCCTTGCTCTCTTCTTATATGTGCCCGGGGACGAGCGAACTCTCGAACTCGCCGTTGCTGCTGCTGCATAGAAGCGGACCTTGAAAACTCCATATATGAAAGAGTGCATCCGTAATTTATGCAAGCTTCGAATTGTCAGTGGAGTGAAATACGCTAACCCCTGAAAAGCAGGGCGGTACTACTAGCGTGGTAAAGTAGTATAGTTGGTAAGTTGAGAGAGAGAGAGAGAGAGAGAGAG
>UELV01174829.1:17008-36248 GCA_900490015.1 Megastigmus stigmatizans | reverse complement strand
CTCTCTCTCTCTCTCTCTCGCTCTCTCGGTCTTCTTGTGCCTTGTTGGAAATCAATAGGACTGGACCGCTGATTGATCGGCACCGACCTTTCGTCTATGAATGAAAACTATTTTGATATATTTGGAAAAAATAATATTTTAATCTCTAATAATAGCCTCCTTTATAATCAAAGATTGAATGGAATTTCCTTATCTTTTCAAATCTAATTTGTCTCTTATATATTATATATCAAAAATATTACAATAAGAAAATGCTTATATTATCTTGTACGATACTGTTAATAAAAATATTAATATCAAGACTGGCATATTCTATCGAAGCATCATGTATTCGTTAAAATAATTTAATTTAGCCAATAATCTTAAAAATATGTAGCTAATCTATCTAGTAAATATCTTGTCATCTTAATTTGACCCAGTTAACACCTTAGGAATGAAATTTGAAACACTCAATCTAGTACTTACCACTACAATATTGTAAAAATTATTTCTCGATACGATGCAATACTTTGTAGGATTGAAACTTTTCTCTCTCCATCAGGACACACCACTGAAGCACATATCGGGAATACCCTGCACGTACACGAGCCCCTTCCCAAAAAAGCAAACATGCACACACGCATACGCACAGCCTCTCGGCTTTTAAAGCGTGCGTTGACCGGAAACGTCAAGAAAACCGGCTCGACGAAGCATCGACGCTACCGGGGCATCGCGTCGATCCGTGCACACATCCAAAGAAAAGAGTGAAAAAAGAGAAGAGCAAAACGAATAAGCGACAGACAGACAGAGAGAGAGAGAGAAGCGAACGAGGCCGAAAACCGGGAAACGACGAGTCGTGAAACGAATTTCCGTCCAAAACTCCGCTCTGCCCGAACCTAATACACACACACATCCACACACATACATATGTATATATATATATAACGTAGTGAAAGACGAAATTCAATGTAAGCAAACTCTCGAGCACTATATGGCAAGGACAAAAGGGTGGCAGAGGGTCGATGGTGGCGGTGGTGGCCCACTTCCGTCGAAATTTTTTGTCCTCTCCCTCTTTTTTTTCAGCTGCTCTTTCTCGTTCTTTCTATTTTTTCGGCAGGGATAGAGAGAGAGAGAGAGAGCTGAGGGGGAGGGGCCGGGGGGTCCAGCGAGAGAGGTATTGTTTATTCAGCGGCCGTATCAGTGGCGTCGACGACGACGACTACGACGACGATGCGCCCGCGTGAATAGCGCTTCCGGTGGGACGTCGCGGTCCGGAGGGCTTGCGCCAGACTCGCGCGCGTTTCCGGTCCGGTGTCCAATCCCCCCCTCTCTCTCTCTCTCTTTCCCTCCGGCTTGCGGCCTCTCTCTCTCTCTCTCTCTCTCTCTCGTTCCCTGCACTTCGACGCGGCCTGATCGGAAAACGCGACCGAGAGAGAGAGAGAGAGGTGTATTGTGTGCTGCGAGAAAAGGGGAGAGTGAGAGAGAGAAAGCTTATCCTATCGCTCGAAGGCCTGGACTCCGATGCGCCGAGAGTCTCGCTTTCGCTCAGCTAATTAAGATATCGATTCTTATTGTGCTGCGTCGAGTCGTTGCTTTGTCGGTGGTGGTAGCTGCTGACTTTGGGTGGCTTCGTTTTAAGCCGACGATGATGCGCAGGTTTTTTTTCACGTGCCTATACATCGCATTTTTCTTTTTTTCATATGTTCATACATTTATGGCTAAACGTGATGCAGCTATTGTTACGAGCTTTGAATCTTCTCAATGCATTTAAATTAACATTAAACTTATATAGTGGTCTATATAGTTTTTCACACTGCAATAGCCTAGAAGCCTGTGTTAATTTCTACTCGCACGATTAGCGTTCTTCGAAAACTGCTAGTGTGCTATACATCTCTACTATATCCCCATCGCAATAAATTCCCCATCCAAAAAAGCCAACCCTCGTGCACTTCTCTTTCGGCAAGGTGTCGAAAATCACTTGAAAGCAATTTCTCCATCCCTGGGTATCTCGCGCTCTGCTCTTCTCTCGCTCTCGTTCTCTCCCTCTCCTCCATAAATTTTCGGAAAAAGACACGGCATGTAGCGAGCTGGCAGGCCTGTACGAGGCGGCAAAAAATCATTCCACTCTAACGGGGCGTTAATCGCGTTAAACCAGTGCTGCAGGAGCAGCAGCAGCTCTCTCTCGCATAAAACACAATCACGTGTAATTGATTTTTCGTCCAGCCGCGCGTCTTCCTCCTCTACTTCGCCATAGGGGGGACGACTATTCCTTCTCTCTCTCTCTCTCTCTCTCTCTCTCTCTCTCTCTCTCTCTCACTCACACACACGCACACACAGACGCACACTTTTAGCGAGTGCGGCGGCCCCATAGAGTAAAGGATGACCAGGGTTATACCGGTCTGATAAATATCTTTATGGTCGAGCGAGCTCTCGGGGCTGTACCCCCTGCCAGTACTTCTTCCCTCTGGCTCCCCCGCGTCTCTCGATGAATCGCGCGCGCGAGCTTGTAAACGGCGAAGAGGTGAAAAGGCCTACGGGATAGCGTCGGCGGCGGTGGCGGCGGTGGCGGCAACGACGGCAAAAACGAAATCGGAGAAGGACTACGAGCCGAGGGTAATTATGAGGATTAATCTTAAGTCCCGTAAAGTCCGCCACTTGTGGAGCCTGTGAACGAGCGCCGCCGCTGCCGCCGCAGCGCTATATTTTCGACCGGTATGCACACGCCTCAGCCGCGATGGGGCGCTCCTCAGCTAAGAGAGTCGCTTTTCTCTGTGTGTGCGCGCAGGCTGTGTAACGACTCTCGGACGATCGTTTCGTCTTTTACTGGGGTTTATGGAGAGAACTGCTTTGCCTTTTGACTCGCTGTGGATGTAGGAGCGACGGACAGGTTGGAAATGGAAACTCGAAAGTGTCAATGACTTGTGCATATACGTATTAATTTTGTGGCGACATCGAGTCGTTTTTTACGGCGACACAGTGCATTTTCATAGTCAGAAATAATTTTATAATAACATACATAATCGAAGGATAGAATTTTTTTTTTAAATTAAATTTCAGTGAATATTGATAACATATAATCTTTAGCATTATCAAATTTTTTATTCCAATATTAAAACTTTTAAAGTTAAAAGTGCTACCATATTTTTTGGAAAAACAATCCATCTACTCTTCCTTATGCAAACAATGTTTCAAATGTACTTACTGGGTAAAGAATGTCTACAATTCAGTTTTGAGGACTGCTATTAATTCCGGTCGTATTGTCCTCGGTGAATTAACGCGCGGAGCTCTTCATTCGCTTTCGTCTCCTCCATTCCTATGCTCTGGCGCTCTTCTTTTTTGTTTGCGCGCTGCTCAGAGGGGATGGAATAACGCGAAAATCAAGGTCCGCGCGATAGTTATTCGATTTTTTTTTACGAGCGCTTATTCTTCGCCTTTTTTATGCCGCTCGAGGGAGGAATGCGTTTGATAGGAAATTTTACTATTTGATGAGCGTATAATATGCACCGGAGGGATGGATAAAGTTAGGGGTTACTTTTTTCGGTATTAAGATTTTCATTGCACTCTAATGTCAGTCCCGGGTATTTCGCTTGAGTTATGGAGATCAAATTGATTATGTCAATGCCAATATAATGCAACTATTATTTGTAATAAAATATGAATTATTCAATAAGTATACTCTCAATCCTTAATTCAAGTCTAATTACGATTGAATCTTTTCTATTTTACAGCTAAAACAAACTGTGATTACATCTGCGAAACAGTCTCCTCATTTCTTATGTTTTATTTTAACTATACAATGTAGTATAGGTGATCTATATCTTTTCACCATGTTCAATTAATAAATTAACAAACGAATCCTCACCGCGCGCAATCGCATCACCGTCCAATCCGAAACCTATTAAAATCCACTCATGTCCCGAATAAATTTCAGCGCAATAAAATAAACGATCCACGCCCTCTCTCTCTCTCTCTCTCTCTCTCTCTCTCTCGACTCGCGCCCGCGCGCGAATAAAACGAAAATATCAATTTCTCGCGCGGGATAGGCATCGACTCGTTTATCATGATACAGCGCGCGTCGACGTGATAAATTGCCCGAATAAATTTGCCTCTAGCTGCGGCGGCGGCGGCTGTCCGCGCGATTCATTACATCGCTACGCTATTTCCGCTCACCACCGTACCTTTTTGGCCTCGGCGAAAAATAGCTGCACACTCGTGTGTGTCGTCGACGTCGTGAATTGGGGTAAACAACGCCAATGACGGCTTCATTCGTAACGAACCTGACAGCATACGCACTGTCATCGCCACACACACGCACACTGGGAGCCAATTCAATAATAAACCTCCTGTCATTTCTCTCTCCCTCTCTCCATCCCATTGATATTTATCGACGATAAAACCTGGCTCTCTCTCTCTCTCGCGCGCGCGGCCTCCACCTTTTTCCGCCCTACCCGCATACGAGAGAAAGAGGAAGAGAGCCGATTTCGCATCTTTTTTTCGCTCTCACTGCACGTTCGAGAGATAGAGAGAGGTAGAGAGGTAGAGAGTGAGAGAGAGAGAGAGGGAGCAGCGTATACGTATGTAGAATCGGGGGGAGGCCGAAGCTACAGGTGTCAGCGAGAAGAGTATTTTTCAGCGTGCGCGCGAGCGTCGGCCCCTGCGGCTCTGAACACACTGTGCTCTGCTCTGCAGGAGAGAGAGAGAGAGAGTAACGGAGAACTGGATAACCAGTTCGGGGGAGAGACACGAGAGCAAGAAAGAGAGAGAGAGAGAGAGTCTGTCGGCACGCACGTTGAATTTGCTAAACGTTCTCGCTCGTGCGTGAAATGCTTCGATATCACTGTTTTATTTCGGCTCGTTCGCGCGCGTTTGCCTCTACTGCTCTCACTCTATCTTTCTCACACGCGTTTATGCCTTCATTGCGAAATTTTATCTCGTTTCCATTTTATCCCGCACTCCCGCCTACCTCTGTCTCTCTTATCGTCGGGGTGCGTGTAACCTCCAATCTTCCTGCCCTCCTCGTCGACGTTTATGATAATTAAGGGGTAAGCGCGCGCAAGCGTGTGTGTAATTCGCTGCCTATGGGAAGCTGCTCGATTTAATGGCTCTATTATCTGGATGTGCTTTTTTGAGCGCTTTCTATGTATATATATATATAAGCTCTCGGAAAACATGTACGAGCTTTCACACAAGTCGTCGCTTATTGCTTCGAATTCAATAGAGTTATATACTTAATAGATTTCAGTCGAGTCTTATGTTATATGTACACTCTTTCATATAAGCTAAATTATTTGAAAGCTCATCTTGTCAATGACTTGTGTTTCCATTCCATTCGATATCAAATTAGTATTAGCTGTTTCAGTTTTAAACAGCTATTAGTGCCCATTATTGAAAACTTTAATGACAATATTACCTACCCTCCATTTATATCATTAATCCATCATATTTTATAGCGATGTTTCTCAATATAGCTATACCTCATTGAACGAATTTCTATATTACCATTATTATACATTTTTCAAATTCCTTAAAATTTTAATGCAATCATTTATGCAGCCATCGTTAAAAATCCATTATCGCTAATTCACACACATTTTCCTTAAAATAATTCAATATAACCTATATCCTTGGATAACCATCCAAATTCACGCCTCCCCAAAAGTTCGATAAAATATTTACCTCCTTCGTCTACCGCTACATATAATCAGCGCGTCGCTCTCGCGGAGCTCTCGCAAAAGTGAACAGCAACCTCAATAAGATCGCGCGACTGCGTGTAGCCCAATTTAATTAATAATCATCGGCCGTGAGCAAGCAAGGAGGCACACAATACTTCGTCCCGAATTAATCCCTCGAAGATTAACGAGCCGACTTTCTCTCTCTCTCTCTCTCTCTCTCTCTCTCTCTCTCCTCTTCTCCTTCGAAGAAACAGAAGGCAGAGCGAGAGAGAGAGAGAGAGGTCCTCCTCTAGCCGCAAGTCTGGCGTGGAGGCGTCTTGCGGTGCGTGCGGTGCCGCGACGCGAGGGAGGCCCGCATTAACGCAATTATGAATTTGTCGCGTTGCTGGTATCTGACAATACAAGATGTCGCACGCTGTTCGCCTCCCGTCTACCTATGTGTCTATGTATGTGTACGGCTGTGTATGGGTGTGTGTGTGTGTGTGCGTGTGGCAGAAACGCGCGCGCCGTCTCCCTTTCTCCCCGCCGACGACTTGGTTTTGCGCCGCTCCGGACAATCTGTGAAATTCGCGCTATATATATATATATATATATATATACAGACGTGATATGATGCAGAGAGAGAGAGAGAGAGAGAGTCAGAGGGACTGGTGAATGACTGTGTAAGGAGGCTTTTGTCGTGGCTCAACGAGATATGCCAGCGGAGAAAAGCGCATCGCTAGTGATAAGGTTTTGTTCGGGGCGGTTGTTTGCTGCTGCTTATACTCTGCTGAGATGTCTTTTGCTCTCTGTTTTCGAGAAAGTCTTTTATAACGGCGCAAAAAGTTTGCACAGATATGAAATATAAGCAGAAATAAGCGAGATTTCGTTTTTCAACGTTCTGCATAATTAGCTAAATTTTTCAAAGGAATAAATTAAACTAAATCTAAAATATCAAATACATTTTACAGTAGATTGAGCCAATTGTGGTCAGACGATCATTTAAGAATTCAACACTTCTATATAAAAATTAATTTAACAAAGTAACCATAAATTTTACGTAGCTCCAGTATCTCAAAAAGAATAAAGATGTGCCTGAACTTAAAATCTCCGCTGCGAACCACCACGAGATTCGTCGATGTAATGCAAAAATAAAGCCAGAAAAAAACTGCTGTCTCCGTATCAAGGCAGGCGTGCGTGTATAAACTTTAATTGCATTCGACATCGCTAAATTAATGTTCGCCCCCTTCCCCCGCAACCAAGAGAGTAAGTGAGAGAGGGAGAGAGAGAGAGAGAGACTTTTACAGCCTCGAAGCTGCGTAATAAGGTAACTTCGAGAAAAGTAGCAAGGAAGAAACTCGGCAGGGCAACCGGTAGAAGGAGGAGTGGGGGAAGGGGCGGCACAGGCACGATAATGTCCGCTCGTAAAACGGCTTCTTAGCTCTCGCTCTGGCGCTCCTCTGGCCAGTATATATCGCTGTAATGCTCGGTAAGCATCCGGTGCGCGTTCGCGTGTATATATAGCCGCTGCTGCTGCTTCCCATAAGCGAACTTCAGTTCACCGAGCAGCAGCAGCAGCCGCGTGCGCGCGCGAGGCAATCCAGCCGAGGCAACATCCACCACCGGCAGCCCCCGTTTACAACCTCTCTCTCTCACTCTCCCATAACAGGATGCGGTTGTCCTCCATATATATACATGTATATATGTGTGTACGGAGGGACGCCTCGGAAGCTCTCGAGAAAATCAATCGACCTAACGAGCGACGCAGGTCGCAGGTCCCCGCTGCAGTGTATAGTGAGACACGCGCGGTCCAGGGGGTCTATACTCCTCTCTCGCGCATTGCTGAAAGAGAGAGGCTGCTCCGTGCCGCGCTGCGCATAAGCGTTCTGTTTGGAAAGGAGTTTGAGAGCGAGAGTGAGAGAGAGAGAGCTGAGCATAGTCAGCCCTTAATATCGTAAGAGCTTGGCGGACCAGCGCAAACAAGCCGCGCGTAACCCTACTACTACTACTACTACTACTACTGTATACCCATCGAATGGACCTTATAACGCGAGGAGCCGCGGCGCGCTAAGCACTGGCGAAAAGCCCTCCCCAGAATGCTTCTAGCTTCTAGGTCGTCGCTCTTTGCCTCGAGAGAGAGAGAGAGGAGAGGAGCGATGGGACGAGGTATAAGCCAAGCCCTGGCTAGCAGCTCGCCTCTCTATTATTGCTAACTAATAAGGGCCCCTAATTGAAACGTCGGCCTTTTGTTTCCTAGAGGCGACCTATGGCTATGTTTATATACTCGATTCCATATGCAAGGAGCTATACGGAATAGAGCTGGACTTTGCACGCTCAATTGTTCATTTGTATATAATTACGATGATCTTTTTCACGGATTTTTTAGATTGATTTAAGATCTGCATTTTACTTGTGAATTCTTTAATGCAAACATATTCGAAGTAATGAATTTATATAAGAAATTTCCGTCTACAATTTTGTCCCAGAGCTTCGAAATATTTTTTAAAATATTTAAATATCTAATGTGTACAGTTTAAGAAAAATAAAGTAAAATAATAAAAGAATTAATAATATTAATCGAATGAAATATATAATTGATAGTGATTTAAATGAGTTTCTCATAAGTTCGTTAAATAAGTAATTTAAGGTATTACGTATTCTGTAAACATACCAAGTTCCACGAAACCACATTATTATTTCAGCCGAATGCAATCATATTAGTTTCCAAAGTTATTAGAATATTTATGTGAATTCGGTTTGGGGTTGATGCGTGACATCATTATACGCGCTCTACACCTCGTGCCGGCTCGACTGCCGCTGCAGGTAACTAATGTATCGTATGCTAATCGATGAAGAAGTAAGAGTATAGCGCAATAAAAACCAGTCGACATGGAGGTGTCACAAAAAAATAATAATTCCGAACTCTATAGAGCTATATAATTTCGATAATAAGGAAGAAAAATGTGTAATAGGTATTTCTTGTTCTCTGTAAAATATAAAAATTCGAGGCATTGCGATGACTGTAATACAGTAATATAGTCTTCAATAAAAAAGTACGTTTTTCGATAAACAAATTAAGATGGAAATACTCGTATATTTAGATTTTTACCTTTGTTACGTAGATGGAAACTGACGACGTATTTTGAAATTGATGATAAATAATTGAAAGCAGAAGTTTGACTCGTATTCGTTGGTGTAAACTGAAACAGTATAAGCAATAAATCTGTTAAAACATTTATTTTTATTTTGCTCAATTCTTATATATATATATTTTAGAAAATAAGAATACTCTTCTTAGAGCTTCCATTGAATTACATTGTACACATTAATAACAAATGCTTTTTCTTGCAAAAATATTATACTTGATAAAAACAAAGGATGGAACTCCTTCATAATATGTATACTGATCGCATCAGTTGCAAGAAAATCTTCAAATTGTTTTGATAAAAAAAACTCAATCTCAGCATCGCAAAGCCGAACGCGTCGGTACATAGCTTCAAAACATCCTATACTGAAAGTACGAAAATGAATGATATTTTGAAAGGAGCCATCGCGTACACCTATATAAAGCTCTCCATCGTCTGGGCGCTCGGGCGCTTACACCACGCAGACACACGCATAGCGCACTATCTCTCTCTCTCTCGCTCCTCGACGTCGGAGTGGATAACGGGCCGAACGATTTATTCTAAACCTTTATCCCCGGCGCAGGCCCCGCACGAAATTTATGAAAGAAGACGCCCGTTTAACCGACTCGCTCAGTCATCCCTCATGCTGGTGGCGCGCCTTCACCCACACCCCCTTCCTCCACCTCCTCTTCTTCTCTCTATCTCCACCCTCTCTCTCTTTCTCTCTCTGTCCTTTCTTTATTCTCCGTGTGCTTCTCTCTCTCTCTCTATCCCTCTCTCCCGTGCAAAGACGCGCGTTCACATGTCAGCCCTTTATTTTGCAGCCGTGAAAGGAGAGGCTTTCGCTCGTCCGAGTTCGTTTGAAGGTATTAAAGGGGATAGACGCGGCGCCCGTGTGTGCCCCTTAACGCGTGATCGGGATACCGACGAAGTCGCGCGCGGCGCTCTCCTCCTGCGCTTATCGAGGCTCGACGACCGGAATAGAAATCAAAAAGGGTTTGATCTCGATGGGGGGAACCGTTGGCAGAGGGGATTTCGTTCTCTGCGGAAAAGAAGAAAATGAAAATAGATGCGGATGAGGGCTGGGATGGGGTTGCGAGGCTTGTGTGTATCTATCATATATATATATATATATATATATATAGCTGAAGCCTTTGGTCTCATCTAGAATGGAAGTTTTCTTATTTCGATTAAATCGAGGATTTCGGGTAAGGAACCTGATGAATCAGTCATTTTATTAAATTTTTTCGGGATTTAAGGTTTAAAGGATTGGTTAGCTAATTCCATAACATATAAGGATTAAGCGCGCTTTTTAAATGTAGTTATGACATTTTCCAGTTTCCCATGTTATTGTCAAAGTTCGCTTATTGTCAAAGGCACAATTTCGAAAAGATTCTTTGTATAGCGCTTAATAAATATAACGACAGTTTTTAACAAAAACAGAGAATGGGCATAATGATCATTTCTACGCTGAAAATGAATAAATCAATCGGTGAAGAGAGAAAAACATAAATCTATCAAACGAATCCAGCAGCAGCAGCAGCATCGCGACATAAGCCACTTACGTTAATAAACACTTGGAAAGAAAAGCGAGAAACGCGCCGGAGCGGTACGACGAGATATAGCGCGCGGCCGTTGGGAGAGTGAGAGTATAGCAAAGGAAGAAAAAAAGTCGAGTGTGAAATGTGTGCTAGCGGAAGTCATAAATACGCCTGGACGGCGGCCTCGTGCAAATCGTTCGACGTCGGGCCAATCCCCTTCAATATCTAAAAAGGAGCAAGAGAGAGAGAGAGAGAGAGAGAGAGTGGTATACCGCTCGAGACGTCAAACCTGTATATATACATATACCGTATACATATAACTAGAGAGAGAGACACGCAGACACAGACGTCTTTCCCATCTCGTTGGCTCTTTCCGCGTCCGAGCGCGAGGTTAAAGTATATATAGTGCGACAAAAGCCAAGCGAGCCGCGCCGCGAGAGGGAGAAAGATGCTGGAAGGCCAGAGTGAGCTCGGAGAGAGAAAAAGAGAGAGAAGAGAGAGTAGAGAGGCAGTTCAATTTCTCAAAGCTGTCCAATCCGTGTCGTATGCAAAATCAATCACCCCAGTCCCCCCCTTCTTTACCTCCTCCACCTCCTCCACCACCACTACCTCCTCCTTCCCCAGCTCCTCGTCGTCTCTCCTTCCGCCTCCTCCTCGTCCCACGCGCGTCGCCTTTGCTCTCCAGTGCGCGCGAATCTCGAGAGCCTCGGCCCTCTTCGATTTTCCTAAATCCGATCGAAGCCACAGAGAGCAGTAATTCAGCTGTATCCGATGTATGAAATTCCGACGCACTGCGCTGCAACCGACCGACCGACCCCGCAACCATCGCCCTTTCTCTGCCATAACATATTTCCTTGGCGCGCGCAATTCCATTTGCCGCCTCGTTTCTCCGCACGTCTCTGGAATTTTCCACGCCTCGATTCGCGAGCCTGTACGATATCGCACGGATACAATTGCTAAGTGGTCCAACGGCGTTTCTCGGGAATGATTGATAATTTGAATAAAACGTTTTAAAAAACTTGATTTAAAATCATCAGTGTCTTTCTATATCAATCTGATTAATCATAGGATACAATTGATTAATCTCCCTTCTCGTCTTTGCACAGCTATGCACTTATTTCAATCATCAAATGGCGATTAAGAGAACGAGCTCATTCCATTTCAACAATATGTGCTCTCCATCGCACAAAGTATAGCTTCGACAAAAAAGCAGCATCGAATTAGAAAAACCAGCAACTTTTCACATGGTACACAGATTCGGCGCTTTACATAAACCCAGCCTCGGTTCAAAAGCTCCTGCGATTACAATTTTATCAGTATACCGAGAGCTTCAAAGTGTCGGTAGAGAGATAGAGAGAGAGAGAGGACATTTGTCCGTGAAAACGTAGCGGCCTAACCAATACGTTCACTATCTACTTTGTCCACTGACAAGGAGAGGGTGAAAAGCAGCAACAGCAGCAGCATCTCGCTCCCTTTCCTCCTTGAGTTCATCAGACTTGCTGATTTTTAGTCGTCGTCGTCGTCGTCGGCCGGTCCGGCTAACCGGCGGCTCGTCTAGCTTGTGTCCGCAGGCAACATCCCTTGCCGTCTCTGTGTGTAGGCCCGGTTTTTGTCTCACCCGAAACCTACACCACTGACAGCGAGACGTTTGCTATACGCGGAGATCAGAAAACGACGTGGCACACAAGAGAAAGGCGCGCGCGCGCGCGCGCTTTGGCATGCGTGTTTTTGCACACACCCATTGTAATGCCGACATGGCTTCGGCGTAACTTAAATTGAAACCGAGCACAAGGCGCGTATTTTCGCTTTGCATATATTATTCGCCTTTTTTTTTTGTCACCGACGATTCTACTATACTTTTGTCTTCAACTTGAAATTTAGTGAGGGGATGTTACGAGAATTGCATCGGGAAATGCATCGATTCACTCTGAGCTCTAAATAAAATACATTACTTGTTGAGAATCGATATCGAAACATTTGACAAATAAAAATGGTAAAATACTTACTCGAAAAGGCAAAAAAGTAATTCTTCATTTCAAAATATGTGCCTATGTGCAGTAATTCATGAAAACAACCGCCTTGGCCGATCGATTCTGGCTATGTCTGGTCCAGCCGGAGCAAGCAAAATAAATCGATTAGCAGCCAATAATTTTAATGCGCTCGCTCAAGAACGCTGGCATATTTATGTCATTTCCGTTATCCCACCCCCCGCAGCCGCAGATCACATGTCGAGCCACTTAAGATCGCATTCCGTGGGCGTGCACACTCTCATCCTCATCCTCATTCGCTGTATATATATATATATGCTTCCGCGGGGATATATCCCCGTAAAAACAATAAAAACGCCCCGCGAAGAATTATCCGTCGCGTAAAGCACGCACGAGCGATTCCGCTCCCGCCAGCGGCTTCCCCCTAAATCTGTCTCTCCTTTGTTCTTTTTCCTTCTTCGTATGCGTCTTTTTTCCTCTTTCTATCTCTCTCTTCTTTAAAGCACTGATCTATATATGTATATATATATATATATACAGCGATTTTCCACAGGAGCTACATAACATCAGACAGTGAGCGCGATTGTGTACGCGTGTATACGTATATATATATAGTGGAGGAGAGAGAAGCATCAGAGAAGCGACTCTCCTCCCCTGCACGATGTGCGCGGCGGTGTACCACACGAGAGGCAATAAAACATTTATGGCTTGTTTACACACCGCCGCCGCGGCATGGAGATACCTATGGCGCATGTATATATGTATAGGTACTCGCGCCTCGATCTCCGACAAGTGGATCTCTCTCCCAGCCTCTGCGGATATAATGCCCATACCCCGTTCTTCATAGGAAAGTCCCGCGTTAAGCCGACGGATACTCAAATCATAATCTTTACGTCCTGGCCGCTCACATAATTTATCAACTCTCGTCCCGGCTAATTCTCTCGGTTTTATACGCCAGCCTCGCTTGCGCGCCCTTGTGCAGCTGCACGTGTGTGCCCTACAAGCGGGCCACTCAATGCCTCGGTGCTGGCCTATAAAATAAAGCGAGCCGTTACTACCGCAATTAGCGGATGCATTTTTCATTGCTCGCGGCTATGGCTGTTTCACCTCTCTCTCTCTCTCTCTCTCTCGATCTCTCGCTCTCTGACACGCTAATTATTCATCGTTGCCATCCAGTTGCTCAATAATAAAAACTGTAGTTCGTACTATATATAATGAGAACAATTGTCTAATTCAAGGAACTTCGTTGTATTTGTTTATAAATTCATTTTTCTAAATTAATACTTTTTAGACAGTCTTAAAATTTAAGCTGTAACAAAAGTAGTGCAGACAACAATCGTTCGGCTCATTTGTTCTCCATTTAATCCAGTCAGTTACCGACTTTTTCAATGCAAATCAATTGAAAATAAGGATATACCTATTGGTATGAAAAGTTAATTTTAGCTTTAGCTAAAATGTTGAAACTTCATGGCACATAGGTATACAATCCAAGGTCCTTTACCGTCTACTGATGATTGCACACAAGCAGATCAAATCACAGCAATAAGAGAATTCATACGAAATAGCAAGCAAAACTGCACACAAGAGGCTCTCGTCCTCTCTTCATTTTCACGAAAATTGGATCTATTACGCGATACGAAGGCAAAAAAGCTGCGCTTTTCACGACTAATCAAGAAGGGCATTTTTAATTAAATATTACTAATCCCGAAAGGAACCCCTAACGCTCTCTCGGCAAATCTCATCCTCTCTCTCTCTCTCTCTCTCTCTAATTCTGCATCTTCGTCCCTCTCTCCATCCCGCATTTATACATCCGTCTCTCTCTGTCTCTCTCTCTCTCTCTCTCTCTCTCTCTCTCTCTCTCTCTCTACTATAGGTCTCGCTCTTGCTGCCGCGGCGAATCGCCTCTCTTTTAGACTTCGAATTGTAATTAACATTTGGTTCTCCCATTAGTGTAATTAAAGTGCCATTCCATAATCTAGGAGGTGGAGAGGGGTACCTTATCTTTCAGACTTCAGTCCCCTCTATCCTTCTCTCTCTCTCTCTCTCTCTCTCTCTCTCTCTCTCTCTCTCTCTCTCTCTCTCTCTTCCATCTATATTGTAGAGAGAGAGCGTGAGAGAGAGAGGAACTCGTTTTCTCTCCTCTCGCCTCGTTTCCACCCTTCCCTTCGTTTCCACCACCTTCCTTTATTTCTCTCACTCCCTACTTACAGAATGCTGGGGTCCTGCTTGGCCCGCTGACGCTTGCGAGGAGACGCCAGCGACGCACTTTCCCCCGTAACGATAACTCCTGGTTTTCTTATAGCTAAGGAAAAGGGTTTTTTCGAGATATGAGAATTGCCTCGTTCTGGCTTTTTTTTTTGTAGTCACGAGTTGCGCGGCCTGGCATTGCAAGAAAAGAAAATTTCTACATGATGCTTTATCAGCGAATACAGAATATCAAGAATTAAAAAATAGTTGTTAAGATTGCACTTAAAAATAATGACTTTTTCGGCATGTATTCTTAAAGCTGCAATGCTTTGTCAGATTATTTTTTTAATTAGTACATTTTAGTTACGCTAATTTTAATAAAAAATTAATTTAGAATTGGCATTTGAAAATTACAATCGTTGTAGAAAAATATTTATTTTGACCATAAATAAATATTTATCTCTATATAAATATGATAATGTGGACAATGAATATAAAGATGAGTTGATATTGAAATACGTCTACAAGAATAAAAAAAAAACAAAATAGCAGCTGTACCAGAAAACCCAATGTAGAATCGTACTTCACGCAGCTGGAAAGCCACAAATCTCCAAGCGCAGGCAAAACCGTTTGAATAAGTCAATAAGCTGCGGCTGACGGAAGCCAACACTTTCCGCAAAAAGAGGAGAAAAAAAGGGAAAGGGCAAAGGGAAGCGCGGGTGAGGTAAAAAAAAGCGCGATCTCCGGCTTCAAAGAAAAAGAGACCATGAAAAATACGCGCGGAGGCAAACGAAACTGCGGCTCGACTGGTGGGAGGGGGGCAGGAGGCTATGCTGCGGCGTTAAAATAAAGAAAGACGATCGCGCTCGGCAGATAAGAGAGTAACGGTGCCGTTGACATTTTCCGGTGGTTGAGTTAATAATGCGCACGGTACACAGACTCGCATCCGTCTCTCTTTCTCTCTCTCTCTATACCCAAAGTGCCGCCATAAAGAGGCGCGGATGTGTTTATTCGGGAATTTGCCTTTTTCTCCTTTTTTCCCTTGCTGCAGCGCTCGCCCCTCATCCTATTTTTTTCTCCTTCTCTCATCCCAACCCCTACCCTCGGGCGCAAGCAGCGCAGCACACCCTTATCCACCGACTTTATCTTATTTTCGGCGGCGATCTCTCTCTTTCTCTCTCTCTCTCTCTCTCTCTCTCTCTCTCTCTCTCTCTCTCTCACTCTCATTCTCTTTCTCTTGCTCTCCGAGATTTATGCCCCTGTCGGTCGGTCCAACGCTGGAGCGCATAGCGAAGGTGGAAGGAGGAAAAAAAAGAGAGAGAGAGAGGGCAGGGACAAACGGTGAGATAAAGACTCGGGGAATCTGGAAGACGGAGAATCATGGAGCAATTATTTTCGTTCCAGATCGCGAACGATTCGAATGCTCTTCTCGCTCTATTTCTCCCATTCGGGTTTTGCTTTCTTTTTTCTTTTCTTTTTTGTCGGCGAGCATCAGAGAGATGAAGGATTAATCTGAACTGCAGCGTAGCTTTGCAGATTAAACAGACGATATAGAGGAAGCTGCGCGCGCGCGTTAAAGCGGATGAAGCGCAATGTCGATCTAAGCCTGCCAGTGGAGTTTATAGCTTTATCGTTTGATCAGACAATCGTGGAGTATGTAACTTGATTTATGTGCAAAGGGGATCGCTCGAGAATTATCCTATTGAAGCTTATTATGTACGATTTTTTGGAAGGCATATTGTGTGTCATTGACTAAAGGTGTGTGGTAACAAATACGTTTATCGGAGCTTGTGCAGCAGCTGCAAAATCACGGAAAGGGTCGCTTTCAAACGAGATTTATATTTTGTAAGTGAGACTAGTGATATATCAAACTAAATAGATGCATCTCTATGCATCATCTATGAATTTCATTCAAAAGACACTTGTCGCTTAGTTGGTAATGATAATATTCAGTTTTCTAAAAATACTAATTCCATTGGCTTAAGTTGGTATAAAAGTTCGAAACAGGTAAACTATTGTAAACATCTCGAATTCATAATGATATCATTAATCCATTAGGATGAATTAATAAGGATATTCCCAATGAAATTCCGCAGGTGCGTAGTCTCCTCCATAATTCAAAAAATGAAGGTTGGCCGCGAGATTTAAAAGATATTATGGTAATGAATGTAAAAACTGACGTTTATTAATAAATCAATGCTCGACGCCATGTGAAATTGATTAAAGCCCCTAATGGCACTTTTATTATTTGTCGAGGGATGGAGGAGCTAATGGATGCCGGCACACTTCATTGGATTCCTGACAAGAATGACAGCGTGCTTTAGTCGGTCCACTTCTTCCTTTTTTTCCTTTCCTCCTCCTCCTCCTCTACTCTCGGATCATTCCTTCTATATCCTAAGCTTTTCTATCTTTTTCCATTCTCCTCCCCTCCATCCCCCTATGACGCGTGCGACGACGACCAAGACGTATACGGACCCCCCGAGAAAAATATCGAAGCGAGACACCTAGATCAGGTCAACCCTTGGCGCTCTCGCTCACGTCGGCTGCGATAAACTTTAACCTCCACGTATAGGAAATGGACGTTATGGTTCGACGTGGCGAGGTGTCAGATAGAGAGAGAGAGAGATAGAGAGAGAGAGAGAAAAAATATATCCACCCCTGGCGCGCACTACACGCGCGCCACCCGAGAATCTAAACGTCATTTCCACTGTCAATTATTAGATTGACGCTCGTTCTTGCGCTCGCCTCTTCGCGACAATGTGTTAAAATATAATTATGTCGTTAGCTTTCGGACGTATACGGAGTTCTGGTGTGGAAAAGTTACGTGTAGTATTTTTAAAGATGTATATGTGCAGATAGGGTATTCGGGTAAGGTGCTGCTGTAATAATTACGTTTCTAACGATTATTACATGCTCTAACTGAAAATTATGTTAAAAATCTTTAATTCTGTATAAGGGAAAGCATATGAATGAATTAATGAATTTGGTGCGATTCGTGGCTTTACGTCTCATGCACATCGACGATAAAGCCTTTTAAACGTGGAGACCCAAAAATCATCTCTTCCGCCCGCAAATCAAAGCCAAAGAACGGAATAACCCCAAGCCGTGCATACAGTTTGTTGAAATCACGCTCGCAAAAAGCTCGCAAGCTTCGCAGATATATTATATATTCGCAGATATGTATTCAGATATATATTCGCAGATATCTCGAAAGTTGCGAGCAATAAGCATTGCCCGCCTGCACCAGTTGGTTAACACAGCAAAGAGAGCTTTGCTCGCGCTTTGGTGCGCAGGAGAGCCTCCTTTTGGTGCCATTAGTCATTAGCGATTCCAAAAGTTCCCATGCGAGGTCGAGCTCTGGGTAAAAGGAAAGACGGTACCCGCAGGAATATTACGGGGGGAGAGGCAGGAGTGAGAGAGTAAGAGAGAGAGAGAGAGAGAGAGAGAGAGAGAGACAGAGCTGGCTTTTACCATATACTTCAGTTTCATGCGAAGGCTCATTCATCAAAGCGGGCCGTGCACGAATTTTGGTCACACCGGGCTGAGCTCCGTGGCACCGTATACTAGCGCGCGAAAGCTCGCAGGCGCTCGACTACTTATCCGCTTCTCTCTCTCTCTCTCTCTCTCTCTCTCTCTCTCTCTCTCACGTGCTTTCTCCCTCGAGCTTTAAGGCCGCACAAGCTTATTTCGTCGTTCATTCGCGTAATAGCCAACTTCAAGTATTGCTTCGACTTTTGCGTTGCGGCGGTGCTAGGCTGGCCGCGATATTGCCTCGGCAGCCACGCGGCCTTCGTAAGATCCTCTTGGAAGACTCGACAGCACGGGATCTCTCTGGGTCTGCGATGGGCTACTAAGAAATGAAAATGTGCGTGCAGCTCTTTTAGGACGAGTTCGAGGATGACTGCGAGGATGAGCCTCTGTTCTATATTCGTTGGATAGGTTATTGCGCTCCATTTCTTCAGCTATTCATTTTTACGCTTTCTGACCATTCCGTGCTGTATACCTTTTTTATTATTATATAAACTCGATTCTCGAGATGAAAGAAAGTTTTGCAAGTTTTGCAAGTAAATGCAAATCAACTATAATTCGATATAAATAACCCACATGATTTTACTATACGCAAGAAAATGTGCAATAAGAAGCAGCAAGATGAGCAGCAGGTGCCGCGATTCAAACAACAATACAATATGAACAATGCGTGCACATAAATCTCGAAAATTGAATAATATACGATACAAAACGTTATTCATTGAGGCCTGTAAATAACGAGACAACCTCCAGCGGAAAAACAAGGTATACCTGGAAAGAACTCGAGTCTGCCCACACCTACATGCGAAATATTAAAGTTCGGAGTTGGCGCAAATTGTTGGTCCAGCGAAATCTAACGACGAATAAGGCTCACAAGCGCAGAAGCGGCATTCGGTGAAAAGGGCGCTCAGTGAGAAAACATATGGCCAAGGGAAAGAGAGAAAGAGAGAAAAGCCGAGAGTCATCGGCGGCCGACGAGAAAGAGCGGAGCAGAGCGGTGGTCGGTGCTCGAGTCGAAAAGTACTTTAATATACGGCAATCCCCTTGGTTCGGAATTCGCAAACTCGGACCGAGTGTCTCGCTTTCCCTCTCTTTCATCCGCGCTCGACGCTCCGTTACGCTCACCCCGAGAGAACCAGAGAGAGAGAAAGAGAGAGAATGCGCGTGTGTCCACGTAATATGGCTTCCGATGAAATTTCGCGTCTTTCGACCACTGCTCTCTCTCTCTCTCTCTCTCTCTC
>UELV01174829.1:0-16988 GCA_900490015.1 Megastigmus stigmatizans | reverse complement strand
CTCCCTCCCTTTGACATGCACCCGCTACTACCATCCTAATTCCACCGCGTAAAATCGGCTTTTATCCGTCTTCTAATTCCGACTCGCGCGTATACTATCGTTGCATCCTGTACGACTGTGAACGTGTATGTATTTTGGATTCTCAGTTCCTGCGGCTCCCCTGTAGATGTTTAAACGCTCGGCAACACACACTTCATTCATGCCAAGTCGAACGCTGACTTTCTTTGAACGAACTTCATTGTTTGGCTGCGATACCTGCCTGTACGAAAAAGTGATTGCTTGTTTTTCGTATTGAGAATATTTGATACTTGTAGGAAATTCTTTTTGCTGTTAATAAATATTTATATAACGGAAATTGTGCTGAATTATTATTCGCAATATTTCTCTTGCAACCTACAGTACGGGTTTATGATGTTATAATTTATGTAATTAATAAACGTCAATAAAAAAACAATCAATTGATAGTTAAACATATTCTAAAATTTGCTGTTAAATGATAAATTATAAAAACTGATATTAAATGAACAACGATTAATTTTATTTTAATGTAATATAACATCAAGATTATCAAATGATACTATTTAGTAAACGATTATAATACTACTGCGTTAAAGTAGTACTATTATATATTGGGTATTATTTTATTGTAAAAAATTCAAAATATTTTCTTTTAAATGAACAATATTAGCAATAAGTGTCGTTTGAAAAAGTGCATTTATTTGAAATCCTCGAGTCTTTGGATCGTGTTGCGCTCCCAAAATCTGAAAACAAAGCAAGAATTTTTCTGTAGTCAATTTTAATCAGAGATCAAATGGAAGCGTGGAGCGCACAGAGAGAATAAGGGAAAGAGAGCACACGAGAGATGGAGAGAGAAAGAGGAAAAAAAGAGGAAGCGCTTCCCTCTATATACACGTGGCGACTGTGGAGATTCGCGAACTACAAAAGAAAAACCACGGGACAAAGGAATTGGCCGGACGGACGCGCGCGCTGCGAAGCCGTGAGTCTCTTAATCCTTTGGCCGGTTTCCCTCTTGCCTCTCGCACCCGAACGACTGGACTCTCGGAGGGACTCAGTGTAATTGTCTGTCGCATGATTACCCCGTACCTATAGGTATATAGTTCGCGTGAGCGCATTTCCAACTCCTCCCCCTTTCATTCTCTCGTCACTCTATCAACTCGTCCGGCGATGTTTCATATTCCACGCTCTGCGTTCCAATCGAATGTATAACTCCATTCGCAATTCGCACCAACTCACTTTACTCTATTTTCGTGTTTTTATTTTTTAAAGTTCGCTTTTTTTTAATTCAATCGTTCTAGTCGCTGATTAGTTGAATTGTGTTTTATGGGAAATCACTCTTTTTTTTTTGAACTGATAAAAATTCGTGGCAGTTTGCAGGTACTTGAGAACATAATAAAGGTGAAAGGGATAAGTCACCGACACGGTGTTAAAAACAAAAAGAATTTTTTTAAATCCTGCCGGATGTCTCTTCTACCTTTAATGGACTTAATATATTTTTAGGAATGGCATTATATGGGATTCGCCATTGTGATTTTGGAAGATTGTTTGAAATTCATAAATTATTTACGGAAAACTTGCATGAGAAATGTCGAAAATAGAATAAATTAAGTGCAATAGATTAGATATAATTGAAAAACTAATTTGCACAATCGGTATAGTATCTCCGATTTTAAAATCTGAACATACACTAACAAGACCATCGATCGGTTCCAACAAGAGCTCACGAGATAGCCCAGCTCCAATCAGCAGACCGTACCCTGGAACCTTCCCTATACGAAACCATCGCCTAACAGATAGTTTCCCACGTAATTACGTTGCCTCGCAGAGCAGAAACCAAGAGAGAGAGAGAGAGAGAGAGAGAGAGAGAAAGCAAGCTAGTCCAGTGTGCGAATCCACGCGACCAAAGGGGAGAACCGAAGATCGAACCAGACACTATGACGTTGTATACCGATGCGTCTATATGTATAAGAGAGGAGGAAAAAAAACTGCAGCGCGAGGAGTAAGTTTGTAGAGAAGTGGGAAGCAATGGGAGTATAGGCAGAGAGGCGGCAAATCTGTTTACCCGCGATAATAGAAGTAAATGAACGGTTCTATACGAGATGAAACGAGCCAATAACGACGAACTATTGCCAGATATACGGAAAGAAAGAGCGACTACGGCGCGCCTTTTTCCCCCCTTCGACTCGTTCCTCCTTTTCTTACTTGGGGTAGTATAGTTCGGCTACCCGACACGCACTTGCCCATACACTGAGTCTCGAAATCGCGTAAAGGAATTCCCAAGGGGAGACTAAAGGGACTGACGAATTTTCTAATGTTAAAGAGCTCTCTCTCTCTCTTGCATCCTCTTTTCTTGGCCTTCAATTTATTTATTAACGTATAAAAGCGTATTTTTATCCAAAATTTGTTACTTACTATGAAATGTATATAAATGTATAATATATTTACGAATTATCAGACGTTTCATTCTTTTATCTCAACTTTATTATAGCCATTTTTATAAAGTACGTGAGTATTACCAACTTAATTGAGTATGGAACAGATCGCAGTTAACAAAACCACGTACTTACTCTACTTATAACTCTAATCACGTACATATTAATTTGCAATAAATCGATCGTGTCACAGCCAAAAGCAGGTTCCAACAATTCACGGCCAATGCAAGATCTCGTCGTCACAGTCGATAGAAGCAAGGACTCGATTTGCAAAAATAGCAGCAGCGACAAAGACCGAGCACGTAAGACACATATTATACAAGGAGCGGCAAAAATCGAGCAACCGCGGTCCCGCCCTCCTTAACGTAGGAGCCGCACCATTTCGACGTACACGCGTGCGTTGCGGGGACGTCCCGAACCAAGCGCCGCCGACGCGGACGGAGAGAGCGCAATAGTGGCCGGGGCGAAACTTTCCTAACGAGGTTTACCGCTAATCACCGCCAAGAAACCATTCGCGTGTAATTTGTTTATATCCCCGGTCATGCCCGCCTTCGCCTTCCACCCCATAATTCTCCTTCTTCGCTCCTCTTTCCTCACACCCGACTTTGGCTCTCTCTCTCTCTCTCTCTCTCTCTCTCTCTCCTCGTTATTACCACGGGGCTGGAATAGCTTACGGCTGCTGCTGGCACTGGACGATTACCGCGAGCTAACTTGCGATTTCCTTCTGGAGGAAATCGCATCTGCGCCGACTGCGTCCGGTCGATTCGGAAATATCAAAAAAAGGATTAGGATTAGAGTATATAGGGCTTGGGCAACTGATTCCTCGCACCTATACTGCAGCCTCACATTATTCAATTTTGTGATTAATGGTTCACTTACGAGTCTAGAGAGGAACGACGGAAAAGACATTAGTATTGTGATAACGTTCGCACTGAACGTTTAGGACGCAATTGTTAAAAATACAGATTCATTATTGTAAAAAGATTTTCACATTTCGAACTAATGGATATATTTGTTAAGACTTTTTTATTAAATAAATAAGTATGTATAAATATAGGAAAAGAAAACTTTAAAAGGGAATAAGCACGTATGATTCTCGTAATGTTCAGTATACGATCGTAATAAAAAGGCAGGCTGTTTCTTTAAACTTATTTAATAAATGCACATCAGGTGGGTATACATTGTGTCTGCATTTTAATTAATGTAGAAAGTTTGCAGTATTGCAGAAGACTGATCGATATCTCAGCGGCATGACTAGTCATTATGTTACACAATTACTTATTACATATTGAAAAGAAAAATATGAATTGTAAGGAATGAAAAATAAAACTTGACTGAATGCTAATAATATTTAAAGAATTGTCATTTATACATATATATTTTACCATTAAAAGTCCATGATCACGATTAAACTACTTTATTACCGACTTTGTAAGTAATGTGAGAATGTCGCGTATTTACAATAATCTAACTACCTATTACTGAGTAGGAAGCATGTTATAAGCGCAAGTTTCCCATCGGTAATAATCGTACCACGAATACTTGCTGTTCGTGAGACTTTCAGTCTCTCTTCTATTACACAGTTTCAGGGTAATGATAATTATACATACAACGAAGTATAATTAAATTTGCCTGATTATTTGCACACTGGAGAAAGGTACAAACATAAGTTTATAATTCGATACGGTGGGTAGATATTAACGTTCTTAGTCTGTGCACCGAAAGCATAATTATAAATAACGTGAACTCGCTTCATGTTAACAGTGTCATCCTCCAATGATCCCATTAACAAAAGTACCCGCATCATTTAAACAAATTCACCGCACTATATACGCAGTAATGGATAAACAACTTCCCACGAATCGACAACCTCACACGAGCTGATTTGCCGATTCCGATATAAGAAAACACAGCGTGCTCGAAAGAAGTACAATCCAAGGCTTACGAAAACGAAATTATCTGCAAAACCTTTAACGAGCAGAGTATAAAAGTCGGCAGGCTCGTCTCGTCTCGCATACACACGCACCAGCGGAGGTGGCTAAAAGCAGTTGTGGGGTGGTTGTGTGGAGTTGGAGGGCACACGGGGTGTAAAGAGCTGTGCTCCGCATCGCACAGGACTACGCGCGGAGGTTTTCTCGCCGGCGCGCGAGAAAAGCACGGGGGCGTAAACGGCGTAAAAGCAGCGTCAGGGCCCCACCCCCTTATCTACATATCAAAAAGGCAATCTGGGGAACTCGCTTATGTAAACGGCGAAGGAGCACGAGAGAGAAATAGAGAGAGAGAGAGAGAGAGAGAGAGCTCGTCGCTTGTCCCGGGCGCGCGATGAAAAGAATTTCGAAATCCGGGTGCTAATAAACCTACTCCTGCCTCTCGCTTCTCTTTCTCAACACACAAGCCAAGGGCTCTGACGAGCTATTCGTGGGGGCTAAGCCCTTTAAGCCGCGGATTAAGGGTCGCGAAGCGAGAATTTAAAGTTCAGCCGGCGAGCATCCCTCTCTTTCTCTCGCGTTCCCTCTCACTCCCACTCGCTCTTTCGCTCTCTCACTCTCTCTCTCTCTATTCGACGTGGGAGGTCTTGGAAAAATTGGCCGCCTGTTCTTTAATCCAGCCTCGACGGACTTTCTCTCGCGGAATAGCTCGAAGAATCGAAGGCTGAAATGTACCGATAACCACCTGCACGTGCTCAACTTTCTCATTGGGTTGAAAGTGCTATACCTATCCCTTGGCCTTTTTCTTTCCCTCGATGAAGGTCGTTGGACTGGAACAATGAAGAAATTACGCCGTGCAACTTATTAGATTAGGTATGTGATAGTGTATATGCGTGTGTCGGCGATCCCCGACGCTTACGGCGCTTGAACCTCGCTGCCCACGCATTTATTGCCGCTTTTTTGTGTAACGAGTCATTTGTCCTCTTACAAAATGTTAATAATAGAAACAAATTTTAATATAGCATATGCTGCACGAGTTTATATTTGTGATATGTACTTTAACAATACTGTTAGTGTATATATCACAGTTACAGCGAACACATTATCGTTACTATTAAAGTAACCTCAACTTAAACGATCTTTATTTAAATTAATTATTTAATTTAATGTAGTGCTGTAGTTCTATTATTGCATACGGTAAATTCATATTTCCATAAAAAAATCCAAGGGACAATTTCTATAATAAAGCCAAATGTAGAATGAATTATACTATTATATAGTATTGATTTGGTATCAAATATTTTAGTTTACATTTTCCTTCTGAGATTCATATTGATCCACTACTCAAAGGGCCAACCGTTAATCGCCTCGAACAATTTTCAACGTTTTTCGAACCTCCCCCCCCCCCCCCCCTCTTTTCTTAGGTAAGTGGCACAAAAGCTAATGTCTGCTCTAACAGAAAATCATAAATCGTCACAGTACTGCCGACCCTTCACCCTTCATTCCTCCTACATATGACACAGTTAATACATCACCGTTAACTTACGATTTCTGTTTATGTCATTCATAAACGTGGGTTAAATAATATATATTCTGATGCAAAATGAAATATTAACGCACATTTAAAAAAATATTTTCAAGTACTTTTTATTCAACTTTGCTGATAAAGTTGACCTGGCATGTTTTCAGAAGATAAAAGACTGAATAACAAGTAGTAATTAATTATCTTAGAATACCCAATCCAAATGCATTTTCATCCAACTATACTTGAATATACGTATGCGACTTTATTTATTGCATAGAGATTCTATTCTGAAAATAGTCTCTTGAACAGAAGAGTGGCCATAAACCTGCTCTAAAACTACTTAAAATTTTAAATAAGCAGACGATGAAAAGTTAGCGATGGTCACTCCCAGTTTCGCGATCCAATAACTCGGCCCAACTCGCATCAGCCACTCGAGATAATTTTTCTATTTCCCTTATTGACGTAACGGCTAATGCCGTAAATCCGTAAGTATACGCTCTCCACAGGAGGGCTATACTCTCATTAGCATTTAATACCGCTGGAACTTTGATTTTCCGTGCGCGCGCTTTGCGGACCTAGACGGCTCTTCAATTTCTCGATTATGATTTCCTGCGGCAACGATAATGGCGCCCGTAGCTTTTGGCGTGGCGCCTCTCCACCCTCCCCCTCCCTTTCTCTTTCGGCTTTCTCTCTGCCTTCCGAATAACTATTACTTCACTCTATCTGCTGGTACAGCGTCCGAAAGAGCCGAATTTAACCGGCGCTCGTTATCCATTTAATTAGGACCAATGCACGCTTCTAGCGAACCCTCGCTCTGCACTTCCCCTCTCACTTCACTATCTCCTTCTCTCTCTCTCTCTCTCACTCACTGTCTATATCTATCTCTCACTCGTTTTAAATTCGGATTTTCAAATCTGACTCTCCCGATTTTAGGAGTCCCTCTAACAAAGTTTAGATTCCCACTAATTCCTTGGATAAATATTTTAAAGTAAAGAAACATTAGCGTGATTCAGTTTGGCCCTTATATATTATGCACTTAGGATGGATGTTCGAGTGATTGCTTTACTTGCAAGCTTACAAGTTCGGACCCGCCGATTATTTTTCCATTGAATTCAAGCTTACGCGTTTGAAATTTGGAAATGATTATAATCTGGGAAATCAATAAATTATATCACATTGTTGACTATTGTTGGACTTTGTTTCATTAAAAAACAATTTGACCTACTTAAAAACTATTCTCTCAAAAACTATACTCTAACCTATTCACTAATAATGTTCCAGCTTTCCATTTATCAAATCCATTAATAAGTAATACTTACTTCAAATTTTTGTGAATTATTGAAACTTATTAAAAAGTACATAACTTACATTATTAATGCTACAGATTCAATAAAGCGCTCATTGGAAATAAACTTCTTTCTAGGAAAAGAACTCGCATTAGACGCATCCATTCGAACCATCGATGTAATCTGATTCTATCAAATTATTCAGCTACGATTCGCGAAACACGAACCGATCGATGTTAGGTAAGGAAAGTGAGTTCGAAGCGATTTGACGTGATCGCGTGTTCGACGCAATTCGAGATGAGTAGGTGACGAAGTAGATGGATGGAGGTCACGGTGAGAATGCTGAGAATCTATTCGTGAAAGATCATGAAATCATATTGATACAGCCTAAAAATATTATTTTAATATTTATAAAGCCCTTATCTTAAATAGTCAATTAGATGCCAAAGTTAGGAATAACAATGCATGGATAGAAAGGTTTTGTTTTATCACGTGGATCTGAGTCTGACATCTGAATTGGTCCATCGCGTCAGGATTTTAAGATATCTTGTGTTACAAGAATTTCGAAATATCTTAAATTATGAAATTAAATATTCTTTTTACTTCTTTTTGGTAAGTGGGTATTATAAAGTATTCGACACATCTTTCAAAATCCATTTTGAATCACCCTCATGCGATGTTTCATCTCTAAGATACGCCAATGTTCCAGTTTGACTGAATTTGTCTAAATAGGTAAAAGATCTACAAAAATTAAAATTCGATACCAATATCATAGTATTTCAATTGCATAAAAATAATTTTTATATTTTGGTATACCAAGTCACACAAGAGGTGGTGCATTTCAAAAGCTCAAACACTCAGTGCATCAGTTATAATCCTGTAAATCTGGATCCATTATTGTACGATTCGGTCCAGCCAAAAAGAAGTTGTTCAAACAGTCTAAACTTCATCATCATTATCCCCTTTTGCAGCAGTCGGAGATGATTTTCGTCTTCCGCCTTGCGCCGAAAGTCAGTACGGCATAACGTGGCTTTAGTCGAATGGGACTATAGTCTCGCCGACGGCCAATGGTTCTCGCGGTTTCTCTTTCGCAGTGTTATCCGCAAAATATATATACCTATGTAACGGGAGTGAGGGAACACACATAGACAGCTCTTTCTTCCTCTCCTCTGACACGCTATATCCCCGCGTCGCTGCTGCTGCTGCTGCAACACGGTTAATGTCTTTTCTGTGTTACGCGCCACCGTTGTCCCTCAGCAAGAGAGAAAGAGCCAGACAGCTAAGAGAGAGAGAGAGAGAGAGAGAGAGAGAAGCAGGTTCTGAGGCATTATCCTATTTCGTGCCGTATGTGTGTCCTGCCTCATGCTATCTCTGTCCTTCTCTTTCTCTCTCTCTCTCTCTCTCTGGACGGTCCTACGTCGAATTAGGTGGACAACGGGATACTACTAGTCGACGTAGCTCTTGTGCTCTCTCGTCGACCCAGACTCACTTTGTCCCGCGTTGTACTTTCACGGCTTCACACTTTCGGCCCGCTAACTTTCAAACGAGAGAGAAAATGCCATGGGATCGTGCGACGGTTAATCCCTCGCAAATTCCATTACAAATCAGAGCCCCATAGTGAGCGATGTACGATATATACATATATATGGGATGTATATTTCGTTTGCTGGGCCATATTCATTTGTACGTACTAATCAGTCGCGAGATAATGAGACAAAAGTTAAGGTGATTATGGCGATCCAGAGTTATTTTCAGAAATGGGTTCACAGGGTTGAAACGACGATTATTAACTTGAAGGACTTTTGAGAAGAATTGTTTGATTGAGAGCTCGCGAGTTGAATGGCGAAGTCGTATAACTATTTATGAAAATTATGTAAATTTTTATTTCTCCAAAATACACTCATACATGCTTATGCTCAATACAATACCGAATCTATGTGTGAAATCTGAAACTTTGGAAAAAGGCACGCGTATTCTTTGAAAAATACACTTTATCTATCTTCCGCCACTACTTTTACATTAATAATAGAATATTGTATTAATATTACATGTTTTTAATCCAACCTAAATTTCTCAGCTACACAAAGGGGTTCTCACCTACTTCCTCGTGTTAACATTTCGAAGCATGAAATTCCCTAGCTCAATAACAACAATACAGAGAAGAAAGCTCAAACGAAACCAGAGCAGTTAACGCTCCGTGTAATCCCAGCAGCCAAGCGGCAACCCGAGCGAAGTAAGCACTTGACCCTTCTTCGCTTTCTTATTCAAGCGAACCCTCATAACGAGTGAGATTTTCCCTTCGCCTCTCCCCTCCTGTGTCTCTTCCACCACCACTACCCTCGTAATGGCCGGTGCGCGTCTTTAGGATAAACTCAGCCGCGTAAGGTAAGAAGCGGGGCAATTTGTTGGTATCAGGTGCACGGCGTGTCTCAAGTTGTAAGCCCTGCTTCTCCGACCACCGTCTCCATCTCTCTATCTTACTCTTGCTCTCTCTCTCTCTCTCTCTCTCTCTCTCTCACTCTCTGTACCGGCAATTAACTCCATTACCACCCTGTAATATCGCGAGAGCTGAGTTTCTAGCGAGCGAACGCGGCAGCGTGCGACTCGTTAAGCCCCTCTAAAGCCTTGGACTTTCGCCTCATTGGGGGGGTATGAGAGGGAGGAGGAGATGTCGCGTGGGCCAGCTGCTTGTCCCTATAGATCGGACCAAAGCAATGATTTACAATCTACTGCCTCTCCTCTGGGTATTCCTGTTTATGTGGTTTGCCTAATAGTTGACATTTTTCAGATGGTAGCTTGCTCGAAATATAATGATCCAATGGATTCAGAGATTACCAGAGACGTACACTGCGGTGATTGTCAATTTCATTGGATCGACTGGCGTGGTAGCGCCACTATGGCAAGTATTAGTTACTCTAATTTAAACGAAAAATCTGAGAAAGCTTAACATGTCATTATATACTTTGAATTGATACTTCTTTAACCAATTTTGTTTTTCGCCGAAATATTAGTCATTAATAAACAAAAATATATATTTCTAATGATTGGATTCACTGCTATTCGATGGAAATTAGACAAATTCTACATACCTATTAGCTCAATCCTGTCGATTATAGAATTCATTTCATCAAATAATTATTTTCAAATTAACAACTACGAATTTTATAAAAATATATTCTTAAAATATACTTGGTCTAAAATAAATAAATAATATAGTTAAATAAATGTAGCTATAAATTAAAATAAACTTAAGTAAATAGGACAAGATTATATTTTATTTTATTTTAGGTTGATATATATGTGGGAACTAGGCCTTTACATAAGATAATACTGTCAAAGTTAGACAGAATACAACCTTAAAGCTGGCTGGTTTAATAACACATTGATAAACTTGATTTTATCACTTGTTTAAATGAAAAAACAGTATTGAATTATATATATATATAATTTCTTTCTATTAATAGTTTTGAAATAGGTATCACCCCCACAAAATAAGAATTTTCGCAAATTTGTTTCGTACGTTCCCTCGCCCACGTACCGTTTCTTTACTTAAATTTTCGTACTTCCACAGCGATATTAGTTCTACGAAATTGTGAAACAAAAGTCTCGAGTCGCGGGGAGTCACAGTCGGGACATCAGTCTCGACGCGAACGTATCTCTCTCGCTCTCCTCGTCCACCTTACATACATAACTTCACTTCTCATACCGCGTATATAGTACACGTCTTCGATTCATATATTCATGGACGATTCGCGCTTGCGTCGCCGTCACTGCTAAAGCCAGCCGTGCGCATATATCAAGACCGGAAGTGATGGAGCGGCCCCCAGTTGTGGGGGTATGGAGGTCACCTTCGCCGAGCTGGAAAAGCGCACGCCCAGCCTGACTGATTGCCAACTCCCAAGGCGCGACATGGAAGGCAGTAGTAGTAGCTCCCGTGTAATTTCCAAGCTGTCTCTCGCTGGGCTACGGACTCTGTTCTCGTTGGACTGAGAGCCGCAAGAAACTGTCCGGCGAACTGTCGTTTGTGACTTTTGCCGTGTAGCGAGTGAGCAAAGAGAGATAGAGAGAGGAAGACGTATAAACCCCGTGTTTATCCTTTATGTTAATCAATTTTTCGTTCTACCGAGCTGCTTTATCTTTTTTATCTCGTATAGTTTCCCAAAACATTATTTAGCGCAAGAAATCGCAAATGAATTAATTTCTAAACTTTTCAGCTGTGAATTATTTTTTTTTATGTATGATAAACAGTTTCAATAATGGAGTTCATCTCATAATCGTTGAACAAAGCTGATGATAATATCGAAGACTTTGAATTCTAATGCATGTGCTTGATCACAGCGATGCCAAAAGCACTAATTTAACATTTAAAACCATTACCATTTGAGTGACCGAACGAATACACACAAACACATTCACGCACAACTGTGAAAACCATTATTAAAAGAGAAAGAGAGAGAAAGAACAAGAGGCAGAACGAGACAGAGTGTCGAAGTGAGAGAGAATGCGAACTGTATACAGATGCAAGAGCAGGCCAGTAGTATACGTATAGGCAGCGAGTGCGAGAGCAAGAGCAGACCGGACGATGACAAAGCCGCTCGTTAGGCCCACCGGAGGGTCCTCCTGACCAGCGCCAAGGGTGAGAACGTGCTTAGACCTCAATCTGTCCCTTCACAAGTCTCTCTCCCGAACCACCTCCCATAGGTCCATCTCTCTTTCTATTATTCGCGGACATATCTTAGTCGTCCTTCGTCCTTGCTGTTTCTCGATCGATGTGTACAGTGGTGGGGTACACCCTTTAATAACCGTCGCGCGATGGTCACTTGCTCAAGACTCGACAAAGAAAGCTCGCCGTCGACGAGACTCTTTGGTCATCTTGTCGAGTCAAGGGGGTCGCTGCTTCCCTTCCGAAGGAATCTGAAAAAATCCGTTCAAAGTTTGTATTCTTCTTCGAACACGTGAATACTCGGCTCCTCATTATTTTGCTTTACTCTATTATTTTTGAAAATTTTTTAATTTATTTTTCTATACAAATCGAGAAAAAAAAAATATTATTAAAAAAATCTTAAAGTGTTAGATTCATTTTATACACATATCACAGCTGCTTTTTTTAAATATAATTGAATACAAGTATTAAAAAATACAATTTTAATGCACTTTCCAAAATAACAATAACGCATATATGTATTATGCGTCATTGAAATCGACAATCAACGATCCTTGAACTCGCGCATTCGGTTACTGCATGTAGGAAAAACTTTAACAGTCCAATTCCTAAGAAAACAAGCTGCTTTACGACTCGTCTATAAACCACTAGCTCGGCAATAAATTTAAGGAAAAACGTAGCCGTGCGCAGAATCGCCAGAAAGAAACGCTGACCAATTTCCTATACTCTCCGTACCCAGGGCTCCTTCGAATTTTCAATTTGATCGCCGAGAGACGCGCCAGTATACACTCTTCACCGTCCTCTCGCAGATTAATGGGAGCTCATTTAAATACAAATCTTATGCCGATACAGAAGGCTGCTGCGCGAGACGGCGACTATAGAGGAGAGCGAGCGAGCGAGCAGTAGCGCATGCAAAGTGAAAGAGAGAGAGGGAGTAGGAGATAGAGAGGAGAAGGAGAGAAGTAGGCGAACGCGAAGGGCTGACCAAGGGTTGAAGTGTGTTTGCTGTCCGAGAAATGACCCAAGCGAGGGGTCGCGGAGCGACCAGTGGCCATGATGATGGTTGCGCCGGAGAATGGCCATGCAAACAAGCCTATCCTTCCGAAATCGCCGACATAATATCCCCCCGACCTATCTCTTTTTGACCCTCTCTCTCTCTCTCTCTCTCTGCACTTCTCTCTCTCCTTATCCGCTGAATTTTATGCAGTGACGCATCCACGCCGTTCTTCGAGCGTTTAGCTTTACTACGGGGAAGCGCATCATCTTCGGCTTAGAGCTAATTAAAGACGGGGCTTATCCACTTGCCTTCTAATGTGACTAATTGAAAAAACAAAATTTATTATCGAGTACAATTATTCATTGGATGGTGTTGGGGTTTGGATCAAATTGGAGTAAGTGCAGCAGTTATTTTATTCCCCTGGTCAATGCATAGTCTTATCTTCTGGAATCTTATATGAATAAAATCTCATAACAATTAGAGAAACATACCTAGTATTAAATAGGTGTAATACATTAAATTTTAAAATTAATATTTTATTGAAGACCTTTAGGAAACTGATTTATACCCTACTCCATTTATTACCAAACGCAGGGTTTTTAATTGACATAAAATGGAAATCCACACAACATTCACAAGCAATATATATTTTATTTACATTAAAAATGTATTATCTATGTTGAAACAGTGGAACGAATATATAGCATTAGATCAAACACTTTATACGTACACCCTACTAGAATTTCAAGTAGCCTCAGGTCAGTTTCTAGCCAAAGCAGATTAGCTAACTTAGCTAACGGGCCAATAACTGCTCAAATTTCTGCCTAAGTGCAAGCTCATGCATTTCCTAATATATTCAACGTATCTATTTAATTATAACTTTTTCTCATTCACGTTATTACAACTATATAATTCGGAGTACCGATGGAGACGATCCTTTTAAAAGAGAGAAGAAGAAAAAACATCGACATAATAATTCAAAAACTCGTCACGGTGAATTAGCAAGTAGGAATAAATAATCGAGCATCTTGGAGAAAAGCCTACAGAAAGATCGTAACTCGGCTCATTCCTTCGCGATCGTCTGTGCCGTCGTCTCCGTCGTCGACGTCGTCGTCATCGTCGTCGTCGTCGTCGTCGTCGAAGGAAGAATCTTTCCGGCCAATACCCGCATCCGGCTAGATCGCCTAGGAAACTACCAATAACCCAGACTCGAGGATTCTTTAAAATCAGTCTCTCTCTCTCTCTCTCTCTCTCTCTCTCTCTTCTATCCCTTTCTATGTGAGATTTGTAGCGCAGGGATAGAAGGAGCACGCGCTCGCGCACCCAAAAGCAAGTAGTTTCAGAAGAAAAAAGACGCGGGGAGGGGGGGGGGACTGGATTGTATAGGGGTTGGAGTGAGAGAAAGTGAGACAGGGCCAAGGAAGAAGCCGAGGAAGAAGAAGGAAGACAACGCGCCGCTCTCTCGACGGGGATGGAAAGGAAGCGGAATCAAATCAAAGTTGGTGGAACCTCGAATCCGTCGTGGAATGAGACGAGAGCGCGCGAGAGAGGAAGAGCTCTCTCTCTCTCTCTCTCCGTCTATATATATATATATGTGTGTGTGTGTTTGTGTGTGTGTGTTGAAGCGACGGAAGACGAGACGGGAAAAGAAGAAGGAAGAATGGCTGGCTGGCTGTTCTCGCCGATCAAATTTCCAGAATGGCTCGAGCTCCATTAAACAGGTCCTGCCTCTTTCCTCTCTCTCTCTCTCTCTCTCCCTCTCTCTCTCTCTCTCTCTCTCTCTCTTTTTCTTCATCGATGCCGTGTGTGCGCGCGTGGGCCTGTATATACGCTTCACGTACAAGTCGTCGCGCAAAACGCTCATCGTCGATGTCTGCTGCACGACAAACGGGCCAGAGCAGCAGAAACTTGGCTTTTTTGTCTTACCCCTCCGTGGGATATTGCGGCTGCAATCGCTCTATCTCTCTCTCTCGCGGTTAACAACGCCGGGGCAATCATAACTCGGCTAAGATTCTTTCTATTTTCTCCACTTCTCAAGATTTATTTTTTTCTCTCTCTTGCTTGTCTCTCGAATAAATATTTACAGTGTAATCTGCTGGGGCAAATTAAGCCAGAGTCTCTTTAATAGACTTTGTACAGCTTAAAAAAATCATAAAAATCTTGGAGAGATTTATGAGTCTATTGGTATATATATTGGTATTTAGAGCTAGAATATTTTTGGTTCGTGTATACCTTGAATTCAAATCTTGTTCCTACAGAATTTCACGAATGATTTGTCCATAAGAACTTGACAAATAACTGGATTATTATTTCAAAGATATGTCCTGAAAATCATAAAATGGAATCATCACCAAAGCATTTCTAACGAATACACAAGATAATTGCGTATCGCAGCTCAAACTACAACTCGCCAATTAATTGATATATCCCGGCAGTATGGTAAAGTTTAATTCGCGCTCGCACACTACATATGTATACGCTTGACAAAAGTTTCCAAGCAAATTCTCACAACGTTGGGGGGTATCTCGCAGCGGGGGGGGGGGGAGGAGTGGTGGCTGCGGCCAAAAATCTTAATTACCGCTAGCCGGCACAATTACCGCACCGTGCGCGGGCTATACAAGCAACATTAACGCACAGCGGCGTGTATAGCAAACGCCCGAGTCTCCGTTTACATCTTCTCGCGGTATATACTGCGCAAGCAGGCAGGCACACCGAGAGCATACGTATTCGATAACCCGAGCGCGATGAGCGGCATGAAGTCTCTATCCCGCGCGAGTCTTCGTCTACTCGCATTACTCCTTAGATATCGACAGCTCGTCGTCTATACTTTATACCTCTACTGTACGCTCGCTTCCTCCTCCTATCTCTTGCTACTCCTTTTGCTATATACATATATATATATATATATGTATACCCCATCCACGCTCTAATATCCGCATTGTCTAGTCTCATATCATCCACACGCGCGCGCGCTTTCTCTCTTTCTCTCCTCCCTCGCGCACCCGCTCGTGTGTCTAAACTCTCAAGTTCGCGGCGCGTCGTCGTACGACCCTCCACCCTCTACCCACTGCCGCCGCCGCCGCCGCGTGGAACCTCCACCACCGATCCCCCCTCCAACCCCGCGCAAGTCCTTCTCGGCATCGAGCTGCTTGACGAGGTTTTCGCCTTAGGATAAGGCCATCAAGCGCACGTTGCGCAGCCAACGCCAGGGCTCTGCGCGTCTATACGTATATATATACATCGCCAAGATATGGAGATCAGTGTCGGATATATAGCCTGGCTCGCTCTCTCTCTCTCTCTCTCTCTCTCTCTCTCTCTCTCTCTCTCTCTCTCTCTCTCTCCCCTACCAGCCCGTGCACGCTCGTCTTCAGTCTAGTAGCGAAGCCTTTATTCCGCGATATGGCGATGTGCCCTGACTCCGAACCTCCTCGGCACATATTGTCATAATTTAGCAAACAGCGCGCTTTATAATTAAAAGCTCGACGCATAAACTTCTCTCTCTCTCTCTCTCTCTCTCTCTCTCTCTCTCTCACTCTCTATCTCTCTCTCGCTCTTGTATACCATGTGCCTCTGGCCGTGTAATTAAATCGCTGCATGCGACCCGAGTTTACAGGTTACATCGATAACAGCATCGAAATCCAGCGCCTAAGTACTTATATTTTGTTTCTCATTCTTCTTTTATTGGTATATAGCTGATGAGTGACTTTCTTTCTATTAAAGTTCTTCAAACTATATTCATCTGCGTCTCATCAATATTTTAAAAGCAGTTGTAAAACATTGTTAATCAAATCGGTTTTTATTCTTATATTACATTGTATTACTTTCTGAGCGAGCCGGAAAACATACAAGCGTGTGGAAATCATAGAGATATAAAAGATGCTATAGCAAAGTAGGGCAACATCATAATTTTCAAGCTCAAGCGAATCTTTCTCACGAGCCCAGAGTGTGTTCATTAATGAAATCCCTCTCTCGGTTCGTTCTCCATACCCAGCGAGCAATCAAAATTTTTACACCGACGAACGTGACAGTTGCACAAATCATTTCGGGGCACAGCACACGCTGCCGCGTCGTAACGCTAATAACACTAATAACTAAAGACTTTTATTGGTCGGCGCACAGGCGTTACACCTATATATATA
>UELV01174827.1:0-16300 GCA_900490015.1 Megastigmus stigmatizans | reverse complement strand
GTGTGTGTGTGTGTGTGTGTGTGTGTGTGTGTGTGTGTGTGAAAGTGTGTAAAGGATGGATGGATTGGCGCGTGCGACCGCGGGGTGAGTGAGCACTTACGCTTCGACGAATTTCATTCGTTCATTATTTAGAGGCGAGTTTACCGCGATGATTCTGTATTATATATGTGCGGGCGGAAATCTTGTGTGTGCGTGTGTGTGTATGTGGTGAAGCAGCTATATTTTATATATATAACAATCGAAAATGCGGCCTGTGGATTTTGATCGCTGGATTTCTGGAGCGACGACGCGCGACGCTCTATTCGCCCGCGAGCCCCCGGATCGACGCTTATATACATATATATGTATTTAGATCTGCATGGTTATTTGAACGCGTGTATTATAGCTGGCTGCGATGATGGGAGTTCGTTAATTTATTTCGGCCTTTTTTTGGCTGGCCCTGTTTTTCTCTGTAATGTTTTGCGTTTGTGGCTAATTCTTACGCGTTTTATTTGATTTGTGTATAGGTAATTGAAATTTGGTTATATTATAAAAATTATTTATTAGAATAAATGCACTTTTGTTAAAAGTATAAATATTACAGTATAATTTTTCCTATAATATTTCTCTTCCTGAATTATCGGCTAGAGTATTATGCGATTTAAATGATTGGATTTTACTATCGACGTTTGCCGGTACTAAATTCAATGCGTGGACGTATACTTTGTTACGGTTTTTACATGAAACTCTTACTTTATTAACTGAATACCGGGTAAATTGCCTTATTTAAACGAATACTTTATCTTTCAAACAAAACTGCAATTTTACTGCACAACGTTTTATAATCTTTCCAAGAAATTGTTTGCTGCACTGAAGTAATGAAGTATTCAGAGCAAATTTATTTGAAATTTAATCTAATTTTAAATAATACATGAAGGAATTAGAGTATACAAATTAAAGTTTCGTATAAATATTAATACAACTAGAGTAGTTTATTTAGTATTCAAGTATCCAACTTTATACTCACCAGATAAAAAGTTTACTTATATACAACTAGAAAATATTAATGTACTATATGAAACAATTATTGTACCTCTATTATTCATCATCTCATCATTCTTTTACCGATGTGCCAAAGAATTCAAGTCATAAAAGTTAATTCTCCTTTTAATATAAAAAAAAGCACTATCAGAAGGTAATCATTGTACCGATGGCCCTCTATATTTTTCAATTCAATAATTACTTTACAATAAGATTATGCACACACTAAAAAAGCGTTACGGAATAAAAAAAAACATGCAATCATCGTATCAGCTGCAGTAGCATAAACGAGATTTCCAGTAACTCGATCCTCGTACCATTGTTACTCCCTTGATTTGAAATAGTGAAATTTCACTGCCAAATCAATGTAATCTCGATCACTGACCGAAAATTAGTGTATATCAACTGTTTTTCCTAGTAGACGTTATAGAAGTCCACTGGATAAATCAGTACAAGTAACACTAATTTTCGGACAGTGATCGAGTTTGCACTATTTCAAATTAATAGAGTATGTTCGTAATTATCACTGGGTAAACTCGTCGGAGTCCATCGCCGATGCGCTTTCGCTCTGAGCTCCTGTTCAATTATGAAAATCACCGCGGGAAAACGATCGCATTATCGATCACCATCTCTAACGAAGCCTTTTCCACCCCTGTAATATCTGTGGCAGCGTATACACACGGCGAAGCCATCCATTCCATTCGAATTTTCCAGAGTGGAACGTATACAGACATCTTTCACGGGGTATAGGACATAAAAATCAGGACGGAGCAAGAATCGTGAGCGTGGATGACATTTTCCGCGCGAGCACAAAGCGACTGCAGCATTCCTGGACCTCTCTCACTGTCTCTCTCGTCGCGCAACCCCATCCAATCGGCGATCCGCGCCGAGTTTCTATCTTTCCCAACGCACACACTTGCACACTCTTTTCAACATGCACACCTGCACATAGCTCACCTACACGCGCGTTCGCGGTCTAAAGAGTCTGCAATTAATAATGTCGCAATGAATGTCGGAAATGTTCTTTCAGCCTTCCGTCTCTCGCACGGTTTTGCAAAGAGATTCGAACTTCAATGTCTGCACACCGCGTCTATCCTTTGCATGCATCCCTACATATCCTTCTTTCTCGCTCCCTCTGTGTATACACGCCGCTATACATGCACCCATGTGTGTGTGTGTGTGTGTGGGTGTGGGTATACGGCAGCGCAACCTGTCCGAGGCGCTAATTATGCCTGTCCTCTCGCGCTAACGAACTCGAAATAAAATTATGAACGGCTGCGCGCCACCGCCGCTGCGATGCTCCTGCTACGCCACCGGGTATAATTCGCATCTTTCGCAATGTACCATCACCCGCATTCTGCACGTGAATTGATGGCTCTGTATAATGCATATACTGGCTGTGTGTATACGATGTTGGCCATGGTATTGGTGTTGGTATTGGTGTGTGTGTGTGTGTGTGTGTGTGTATGGTTGGATGAGATTCCGGGCGTTCCAAGGTTGGCTGCGCGCGGTGGATCGCTCAAAGTTTTTAATTATCGCCACCCATCGTGCGATAAATAACAAAACGGGGGAAAGAACTACGAGTGGACGGGGCTGTAATTTATTCCGACGGGGGGGTTTAGCGACTGTCTAATTATAAATTGATGAGGCGTTTGATTTTGGTGCTGTTCTTTTTGAATTAGATTTTTGTGGAGGATTTTTCTTGCGATCGGAAGCGATGAGATTTTTGCAAATGACATTTTGGACTACCGTTGGCTAATTTTGTAAACTACGTACGCGAGCGCGTGAAAAAATTGGATTTCTTTGGAAAGTACCGCTTCAATTTTCGTATGCATACAGTAATAAGTTAATTACAAGCGCATGTGGAGTAATTTCGTTTTTCGAAGAATGGAATTGCAGATTTATATTGAATTTGTCGCTCTAAAATGATTATTTTTCGTTGAAAATAAACGATATGGTTGATATTCAAAACTGTTGAATGAAAAGTATATGCAACCAATTTGTTAAAAGTATATAAATGAAATAGAATATAAATAGTTTCTATGAATTATAAACTGCCATTTGTTACACCGGTGCAAAAATCATAAGAGATCATATTATTGAATTTTATTTAATATTCAAGTTTCTTAATCGAGAGTAAAGGTTATAACCTTGTATCATCGGCTTGGTAGAAAAAGGTTCAATCTCAACTTTTCAGGGCAAAAACATGCATCTCAAATTTTCTGGTCAAAAAGATTCTATTTCACAAACTTTAAGTTAGCTTATTAACTTTAAGTTAGTAGAAATTGCATAAATATAAAATTTTGCTTCAGAAATTTTATATTGAAACCTTGCTCTCAATCTAAATAACACTTAGATAAAAAAAATAAAAAGGTCTTTGCTTCCTTGCGAGGAAGAATCAATTTCCACGAAAGAAAAAATCGTGTTTGCAAAATGGAGCATTTTCCACCTTAAAACCATGAGATAGAACCATTATGACCAGAAAAATTGACATAGAACCTTTTCCATTAGAATAAATGAATTAGGCTTCTATCCACCGCGATGATCATATTATTGTCTTGCGCTCGATAATTTTTGCAGTTTAAGCAATAAAAGTGAGCTACGTAAAACTTGAATTTAAATCCTAGCTGAGTTTGCCGCAAGCGTGTTTGAAATAAAATTGCTGATTAATAAATAGAAAAATTAAATTAAATACTTTACTACTTAAATTAGTTTTAATTAAGGCATAAACACTTTTGGAATAATTAATTTGTGCAAAATTTATGTAAATAGCAAACCACTCGACAATTAATGAACAGTAGCGTCCGGTAATTGTTTTCGATTCCGAAATAAACCTTCTTCTCAACGTTTTTTTTTTAAATAATTGAAGCGTTCTTAGGAAGGAGGATACTTCATCTATATTCTCGTAATTTCTGTATAAGATATGACCTTCTTCCTAAAGACGCTTCAATCGCTCGGATAGGAATCAACAAAGTGAAATCTGTTTTACGTAATAAAATAATTGACGAAGGATTCAAACGGATAAATCGTATATCGCACATTAATTCAATCAACAAAACGAATAACACCTCAGTATTTCGAATCCCATTTAGTCGTGCCGCAATCAACAGTTTCAAACTTGCATAATGCTAATCGACGATTTAAAAAGAAAACAGTAGCGATGTAGGACCTTTGGGAAGAGTCGTAAAGGCGTTAACGGTCCCCCCGCTCATTTTCAATGAAGCAACAACGGCCATTCAGACGTCGTAAAGTATAATGCAGCAGTTCGCTATCGCTTTTAGGCCCTCCCCCTCCGGCCGCTTTAAACTAGGCATCAACGTGATTTTATAATAACTCGCAAACAGTCAATTAAGCGCGCGGGGCGGGTAGCTTTTGCCGCGGTGGCAGTGGTGTCGGCGCGCGTCCATCTCATAACCTACAATTAAAAAATAAAGCCCAGCGATGGCAGACCTCCTGTGGGATGGGGGGTAGCAGCGCAGCGCAGCCGAGCCCTTTAAAAATTACGCTAATGACTGCAATTTGCGTGCCGGCCGTGCGCTCCCTCATTTTTATATATACGCCATCCCACCAGTCCTCGGTTATATTCGCGCCAAAGTAGGCGCATTGTTAATTACGAGCCGAGCCGTCGATCCCCTGAATAACACCCCCTACCCGACCCTCCTTTTTTTCATATTTTGTATCCCTTGCAAGAAAAGAGAGTCTCTTCTCTTTCTCTCTCGATGAGGTAATGCTCACCTCGTCCTACATTATAAACTGCACACAGAAACTCTCTCTCTCTCTCTCCCTCTCTCTCTCTCTCTCTCACACACACACACACACACACACACGCACATAGACGAGAGTATATAAAGAGTCGACATTTTTCTCTCTGCAGCAGCTGCGGCGCGGCAGCGGCTTGAAGGTAGCAGTCTCGCGATGGAAGAACCAACTAAGACCGTTATCAGTTGTAAATCGTCATTAAGCCTCCGTGCGGCAGCGGCTGCAGAGGCAATCGTCGACCCATTCAGGCGCGCACCTTTGTGAAGGGGCGCTAGAAGAGGAAAAAAAGAAGAGAAGGAAAGAGAGCGACTCTCTCGCCGCCGTATAGCCGAGTGCTTTTCAGTTGCTGTATATATATACAGAGAGAGAGAAAGAGAGAGAGAGAGAGAAAGCCGAAGACACGAGAGAAATAAAAGGGGGTGGAAAAGGCGCGAGACTTGCGTCGAGGATCGCGTGAACTCGCCCTCTATCTATATTATCTTGTGTGTATATGTGTGTACGGGGTTAAGGTGCTTTTTCATGTCAGCAAGCTCGCGCTCTATACTCTACTATACTATTAATAAACCGGCGTGCGTGCGGAATCGCGTGAAATTCCGTATACGGGAATAATAACATTTGTTTCTGCGTCTCTCTTGGAACGTACGCTGCTTTTGGATTTTTATTCTTTTTATTCTGACAGGATTTTCTCTATCTATTTCCTACGTTCGTTTAAGTGACTGTGGTGTAATTTTTGTTTTATTTTGACCGAGTCGAAATGAAAAAATTAAAAACGAATATTGCTTTTTGCTCTGCTTGGCTCAGTGTAAGTTTCTTCTTTGGAATCTTTATTTTTTACTCGAGTTTGCGCTCCGGAACGGACGTGGCGCTCGGATAATCAGATTTAACTGCAGCCCGAGCTTCGTATTGCGCGTAATGACATTGTCCCTTACATCATTGTGCGAATTTTTTAAGTCGTCGCAGCAGGTCGCAAATTCCGCGAACAAATAAATAAAATATACATCAAATTTAATTATTTTTATAAAATATGCACATAAAATACCAATAAAACTTTGAAATATAAATTTATTTGTTATACGCTCATAAAAGATATTCATAAGATATTCATAAAATTCCGTAATTCTTCAATTATCTTTATAAAATCCAAATTGATCGATTAAAATTACGTCTCTGTATATAATTGATTTTAATCTTTTGTACACAATAAAACTAATGGAATTCCAATCCAGCACTCGACAGAAAGTAAACCACTCCCGAACCAATAACACGTACCTCAAAGAAAAAGGGGAAGAAGCGCCAACATCAGTCGACGCTGCAGCAAACATGAAAGCGCGTCAAATGCCATCGCGGCGGCGGCAGTTTGCCCCGGCAGGCCTCCTCAGCACGTCGTCGTGTCGCGACCCTTAAAAAGGTCAGGCTGCAGCACATAACGCCGGCGCCGAAGGTGTGCGGACGGGGGCATCTGAGCATATAGGCGCGTCGTAGCCGATAATTGCAAACGCCTGGGTAATTAGAAATTATTGCCTAGCCGCACACAGGCGCAGTCACTCTCTCTCTCTCTCTCTCTCTCTCTCTCTCTCTCCCACTCTGCTACCCCCACGTCTTAGAATCTCTGCAGTCGACTATCCCACCAGCCCCCACGAGTCTGCGTATGGAGACGCCGCTGCTGCTGCTGCTGCTGGTGGTGCACGTCGTCGCGTGCGGCGCACACCTTTCACGGTATATGTACACAGCATTCATGGGTTATACGGATATAAATACGTCGAATGAAAGGGTCTCGGGGTCCCTTTCACAGAAGAATATAATTGCCAGAAAAATAAACGATCGTAAAGTCTATTAGCTCTACCGCACGCCCCGCCCCTCTACCTTTGCTTTTCACCGAGCTGCTCGACTTCTCTTTTACACTTTTTTTCTCCTACTCTCCCACCCTCCCTCCCTCGCGCTCTTATCCTTCTATGGCGGTAACCGGAGTCGCGGTATAAGCGCTCCGCACTCGAGCCCTCGCGGGTCAACGAATTCGCAATTACGAATCTTTCAACCTCCACGTCACTCCACGCCTTACGTGTGTATGCGCGTACATTTCACTCCCAATCCTGGGTCTGCGAGACTGCATTATCTCTTTCGAAGGTTTGTGTGTGTGTGTGTGTGTGTGTGTGTGTGTGTGTGAGTTTGAGTCTATGCGCGCGTGTGTAGGGAAGCGTCTCATGGCCAATTGATCGATATTGTACACGGACTGTGTATCGGATGAGAAATGTGGAGAAACTATAAGAGTATATGTATCTGACGCGCCAATTTTGAGAAGACTGCAATGAGAAAAAAATTTTGTTGAAAAAAAATAAGAATATTATCTTTGACTCAAAAAATCACTTCATTGACGACTGCTAATTAAATATTTTTTGACAAAAAAATTAATTTTTTATTCAAAACCATATATATATATATATATAGTATGTTTAACGAAATATGATATTACGCTAAAAAATATTGTATTGTACCAAACATATCACTTTTAACTTATAATTTATGAAACATGAATTTCAGCCAACTAAAAATATACGGTATATACTTAATGGAAGAAAATTTACGCACAAAGAAATGTTGCACCAATTGTATATTATACCGATTTATGAAATATGAATTTTCGCACAATTTAATGTTTCTTTTATTCCTCTTCCTCCCATCCATCGATATATAATTATCCTTACAAAATAAAATCAATAGAATATTCCATTAACGTTAATATACATGTTATTGATTCAAAAAATGTTTTGTTGGCTAGAGAAATGTCATTCAACGAAATGGTTTCTTTGAATAAAAATATTATTCCATTGCTTCAGTATCATGTTTACTTAAATCGACTGAATATTTCTTTGAGAGAGTCCCTGCTTGAACATAAAAACTATAAACGATATTAATACTATTATTATTTTCTTCCTAAGTCGCATAATTAGTATAATTATTATTATTATTATTTCCCTGCATACATTAGTAAAATGCCTTATGATGAAAACTCGAGGTTCCTTATATATCAACTGATGTGAAATCTAGCCACTTGCAACAATTTTATAATGAAAAATCTATATGTCTCAATTCTATTAAATAGTATAATTTTTAAAACTAATATATTTCGTAAAATTCAAGTACAAAACAGAACCTTTATTTACTTAGCACAAATTATTTGTTATTATATAAAACGAGATATTTAGCATGTGAAAGGTTTAAAAGAGTTTAGCTTTTTCGTAGATAAAGATCCCGTCAATACTTTTTAATATAGTTCTAATTGTAGCTTTGTCAAGGCTCTTACAGAGGTACACAGATTTTAAACGTAACGCGCACAAGTTAAATATCGTACACTGATGTGAATATACAGATATATTAAGTTCATGCAGTTTGGATAAGTAATTCGTCTTTCTACGAGGTTAATTCTTCTATAGGTGAATACGCTGAAATATGCTTATCATCAAAGACAGTGAGATAATAATCGTTTTCTACAAGATATATTTTTTTAAACGATAAACAATGCGCTTTACAAACTGCATCATATTACCAACTATTTTTAACCTATATTCGGCGTTTCAAAGTGAAAACGATATAATATCTTCAATTACTAATCAAATCATAGAAGATGAACGTGTATATCAAGCAGTATTTTTTACGAATATAACTGGTACAGTCGCATCATCACGACGGAACTTTTTGTTTCAAAGGATTACGCAAGAAATTCCTACTATTATCACCGATATAAACAGGTCAAGATACTACGATAACAGTACATCACTACATTCAAAAATATTTATACATCCTAGGCATGTATCGCTGTACTTCATCATTTGGTCTGAAACTTCTCATTTAAAAGATCTAGAATCATTTGTAGATTTTTTCGATAGAAACTTAGCGCAATATAGCAAACCAAAATGTTTAATAATACTATACAATTGCAATGTGTTCGATAAAGACATTGAAGTAATACTTTACTATGCTTGGGTGAAGAAATTTTTGGATTTTTCGATAGTGAAAATTAACAATGAAGGCACATTGAAAGAACTGACAGTTTTTCTATACTTTTATAATCCATTTTTTAACGACTACAGAACATTGAATTTTGAAGCTAAAACCACAATTTTCCCCGACAAACTACGCAAAGGTAATAATTATGCGATTAAAGTACCAATATATACCGCTTATCCTTACATGTACATGGTGGAGGATAAAAATCAAAGAACAGAAAAAATTGAAGGCAATCGTTATGCTTTGATGAGAATTGCGGTGGAAAAATTAAATTTATCATACATTACCACTACGTACTCCAAAAATTGGACGTTTGAAAAAATCCTAAAAAGTATATTTAACAAACTTGAAAAAGGACAATTAAATGTTATGTTAACGCCATTTATCCGTAGAAGAGATACTGATCAGATTACTCAACTTGATGTTGGATATATTTACGTAGATGTAGTGGCGGTAATACCGGAGACATCACATAGAATGTTATTAATTTCTTTAGATACTGTTATATGCGTATTCCTTATTCCGACGATTGTTTGGGTCGCAATTGTTCTAGTGAATTTGTATAATAGTGAACCAACCAAATTAAGACTAATAAATATTTATCAAATGCTTTTTGGCGTACCGATAATTCGCTCACAATATAATCAAAATCGCTTCATTACTTTATTTCTTATTACTTTGTCTATAGTATATTTACTCAATTTGTATTCCATTCTTATGAATATCATGTTTATACAAAAGGAAGCTGCTTTTTCTACGTTTCAAGCGATAGCTGAATCCAACCTTCAACCTTACATCGTTAATAATGGATATGATTATTTTTTCCAAAATAATTCAGATCCTTATATTACAAGGATAGGTTTGAGAATAAAATATCTAAAATATCATAGTGAATGCGAGGAAAAGTTTCAAAAAGATTATAGACATACACTCTGTATTCTGTCTCAAGATCGAGCTGAAGGATTTACACCCAAATATCGAACCATCGATGGAGAGCCACTGCTGGTAAAAATAGCTAAACCTAAATTTGACAGCAGTCGTTGGATATATTATTTTGAACGAGGTTCTGTATTCAAAGACAAATTTTACTATGTTCTGCTAAACATTTTCGAATCTGGATTACAACAAGCTTGGGTTAACACTTTTCACGCTGGTAGGCTACCCGAACCTGACATGCAGAATACAATGCAACAGAATTTATCATTTATTTACATAATCTTATCAATTTTGATCTTTGGCTACTCAGGATCCATTGCTGTTTTCTTCGTGGAACTTGTTTATTTTTGGTTTTCATGAGCTTTATTCGGGTCTACGTAACGTTCAATTTATATGTGTAATGGTCTATATTTTAGTGGATTTTTACTACAATTAGCGTTATAGTATATAAGAAATTTTTTCTACTATAGTGTCTAGGAATGCCAGAGCAGACTCGACCATAATATATAATTCGCTAAACAGTATAGTAAATATCCTTTCTCCAGAAACATATTTACATTCGTCATTCTTTGTGTGTATTCATGCGTGTGTCCATGTATGTATAACGCACGGTTACAGATACTTTTTATTCGTGTGTTCTATAATAATTTATGATCCTAAAAATTATGTACCCTCGAATGAATTGTACAATTTATTGCTGCACCTCAGATTATATTTTTAACTTGTCGCAATAATGGTATGCACGTAAATGAATTGTAGCTTAAAAAGTTTCGTGCTAGCTATCTTATCTAAAGTCTTTGATAATTGTAATCTGATGATCCGTCGCGTTACCAATGATATTGTTTATAAAATTTGGTAAATTTTAGCAATTTCAGACAATATAAAGATACCAATTTGAATTTATTTGACCAACAGGTCTATGGCGCTATCGATTGTAGGTTGGTTTCTCACGCAAAAGGTCTCGCATGTCCCATCGTTGAAAATTTTTTTCAAATAATACTTATTAATTCATAAAAATTAAATTAAATTTATATAATTAATATAACATGTGTAAAATATAAGATACATATTAAATATTATTAATACGTGGTGTAAAATTAAAAATACTTTAAAAAAGAAATGTTGCAGTAAAGATGTACGTGTAAAATTAAAATTAGAAGGCTCTAAAATGTTTTCGCGTTTACAAATATATAGGTAAAAAAAATTACAAGTGTTACAAGTTAACTTAATAAACTTACAATATTTGAGAAAGTATATTTTGTACGAATTACTGAAGAATCAATCAGATGCGAATTGCGAAAGACCCAATTACTGTGTATGTATTAATATGGATATATTTATCTTGAATTATAAAAGAAATCTTATATAAATGTACTGCAACTAATGTACATAGCCGAATACATTTAATATAAGAGCATAAGTATGGCGTTTCAAATAGTTGAATTTCAATACTATATTTATTACACATCAAGTTTTGAGGATAGACTCAGAATTGTTAAAGTTATATCGTAGGAATACATGAAATTTAACTTATGAAATCTATTAAATACGCCTGTATAACAATTAAAAAACAATCTTTAACAGTATAGCTTGCGCAGTAATGGAAATGTTTACCCTATACTTGTTAAGGAACATTTCTTACAGAATTCAGCATGAATTGCTACGTTTTAAATTTACTATACTTTATAGCAATTTTTCCATCATCTCGAGACTGTTCTAGTGTTACTATATTAGTTTAAGAATTTTCTCAAGACCTTTCAGTAATTAATACAGAAAATTTTTCTTTGTTTAAGTGTGTAAATTTTGGTAAAAAGTGTATATTATTTAATAGTATGGAAGACTATACCGTATAATATGAGGAAATTACATACTTTCACGTTTTAAAACAACGCAGGTAAATTTGTTGACAATACTTGGATCTACAGTGTACAAAATTACAAAATGACACAAAAAAATTTTAGCCCGCGAAACGCTTTAGACAAATTGAGTTAATTTTTATGCAGCTAAAGTTCCCGTCAATATTTTCTAATATAGCTCTAGCTCTTAGCTTTCTCAAAGCTTTTAGATAGGTGCACACATTTTAACCGTGATGTGCAGAAGGTAAATATATGCACACTGATCCAATAGATGCCCTTGAGCAATTCTTGCAGTTTCAAGTAACTCGTCTTTCTATACAATTGGGTTTTCTATAGCAAATACACTTAAATAGATTCATCATCAAAAGAAATGAGATTATAATCGTTTTCTACAAGAAATATTTTTTCAAACGATAAACAATGCGCTTTACAAACTGCATCATATTACCAACTATTTTTAACCTATATTCGACATTTCAAAATGAAAACGATATAATATCTTCAATTACTAATCAAATCATAGAAGATGAACGTGTATATCAAGCAGTATTTTTTACGAATATAACTGGTACAGTCGCATCATCACGACGGAACTTTTTGTTTCAAAGGATTACGCAAGAAATTCCTACTATTATCACCGATATAAACAGGTCAAGATACTACGATAACAGTACATCACTACATTCAAAAATATTTATACATCCTAGGCATGTATCGCTGTACTTCATCATTTGGTCTGAAACTTCTCATTTAAAAGATCTAGAATCATTTGTAGATTTTTTCGATAGAAACTCAGCACAATATAGCAACCCAAAATGTTTAATATAATAATGTACAATTGCAATGTGTTCGATAAAGACATTGAAGTAATACTTTACTATGCTTGGTTATAGAAATTTTTAGATTTTTCGATAGTAAAAATTAACAATGAAGGCACATTGAATGAACTGACAGTTTTTGTATACTTTTATAATCCATTTTTTGACGACTGCAGTATGTTGAATTTTGAAGCTAAAACCACAATTTTTCTCGACAAACTAAGCAAAGGTAATACTTATGGTATTAAAGTACCAATTTATAACGATTATCCTCACTTGTACATGGTAAAGGATAAAAATCAAAGAGAAAGAATTGTAGGCGTTCGTTATGCTTTTATGAAAATCGCAATAGAAAAGTTAGATTTCACATATATTGCTACTAAATACTCTAAAAATATGACGTTAGAAGCACTACTGAGTAATACATTTAATAAACTTGAAAATGAACAATTAAATTTTATGTTAACACCGTTTATCCGTAGAAGAGATACTGACCAGATTACTGAACTTGATGTTGGGTACATTTATGTAGACATAGTTGCGATAATACCGCATATACTAAATAGATCAATTTCTTCACTTGCTTTTGTATGGGTATTCCTTATTCCACTGATTATTTGGTTCGCAATTGTTCTAGTGAATTTGTATAATAGTGAACCAACGAAAGTAAGAATAATAAATCTTTATCAAATCCTTTTTGGGATATCAATAGTTCGCACACTGAACAATTACAATCGTATTATTGTCTTATTTCCCATTATTTTGTCTGTTGTATATTCCATTAATTTTTATTCAGAGCTTATGGATATCAAGTTTCTATATAAAGAAGTCGCTTTTGATACTTTTCAAGCGATAAGTGAATCAAACCTTCAACCTTACATCGTTAATAATGGGTATGATTACGTTTTTCAAGATAACATAGATCCTTACGTTAAAAGGATAGGCTTAAAACAAAAATCTGAGAAATCATACTGAGTGCGAGAAAAAGTTTCAAAAAGATTATAGACATACACTTTGTATAATGTCGCAATACTGAGCTGAAAGATTAATACCCAAATATCGAACCGTCGATGGAAAGCCACTACTGGTGATAATAGCTAAACCTAAATTTGACAGCAGTCGCTGGATATATTATTTTGAACGAGGCTCTGTATTCAAAGACAAATTTTACTATGTTCTGCAAAATATTTTCGAATCTGGATTACAACAAGCTTGGGTTAATATTATTCACATAGATAAGCTACCAGATCGTGGCATGCACAATACAGAGGAACAGAATCAATCGATTCTTTACATAATCTTATCAATTTTGATGTTTGGATACTTAGGATCCATTACTATTTTCTTCATGGAACTTGTTTATTTTTTGACTTTACGAAATTTATTCGGGTCTTTTTGACGTTCTATTTGTATGTGTGCAGTGTTTTATATTTTAGTGGATTTTAACTATGATTAGCGTAACAGTATATTGGTTTATGTATATAGTTACATTATTAGCAATGTAATTGTCATTGTAAGTTTGTCATTAGATGAACATTTTACTTCGAAAAGAATTAAATGGTTGATTGACACAAAGAAGGAATTCGAAAATTTCTTTAAACCCAATCCTAAAATACCAATCCACAAAAATCTTTCTTGTACCTTTCAGCGTATTCAATCGTCCCAAATGCAAAATCGATACATTATTGTATACAGATGCTAATGCCGCCAATCCATCAATGGAAATACACGATTTATCACAAACCGTTCGAGCTACGCGCGCGAGAGATGCTCCCTCGTAATATTCAAATTTTATTTGTCAAGACAGAAGCAATATTTTTATGAATATCATCCTGTCTCGCCAGACGTATACCTTCCGCGAAACCCCCTAAAAGCTTACTTCCCTCTTTTTTCTCCTCCTCTCTCTCTCTCTCTCTCTCTATATATATATATATATCTCCTGTTCTTTCAAAAATCGTTTCTGTCAACATTGCGTTTTATACCTACATATGTATATATATACATACAGTCATGAAAGGGGGACTCGCGTTGACTTTTGCTTTGCAATTCTATTTCGCGGAGGCGTAAACTGAAATCTCACACATACTCGCGCGCGGACGCAAACGGATGAAACGTACAATATCCCAGTGCAAAAAATAGCGGGAGAGAGAGAGAGAGAGAGAGAGAGAGAGAGAGAGAGAGGTGAAATAACAAAGAGCCCGGTGACTTTAGTGTCCTGCAAAATGAAAAACGTCGGCGAGCGGAGAGTTTATCTGCAGCGCGCTATTTTGTGCCCGATATAAAGCTTGATTTAGTGGCTCATAAGTCATTGATTTGATATTCAATGAAGCCTTTGGTACTTAATAGTCTGTTTTTCCCTCTCTCTCTCTCTCTCTCTCTCTCTCTCTCTCTCTCTCTCTCTCTCTCTCCCTCTCTCTCTCTCTCTTTTCCTCTCTTTTTCTTTACACCCCTCATTTTTCCAGTGTATACCAAAAGTTAACGTCGAGAAAGGCATTATTATTTTTTTTTGTTCAACTCGATTCGCTTAACAACTCGCAAGTGAGAGCTGATATTTTGTGTATACGTATTGATCGCGACGAGATGTGCGAGTAAAGAGGAAAAAATCCCGTACACCGATTCCGCCAAATTCCACATGTGAAAAGTATTCGTCTTGCCAGCTATACACGCATATTGTATATATATTAAAGACATTAAAATTTATGTTACAACGGATGTAGTATAATGACTGGGTGCAGGCAATAAATTATATCCGCTCGCGTGATGAATTTTTATTCCTTATTTTGGTGGGTGGTGGTACGTCGCGAGATTTTATTACACGCACTTGGACCGCGCCGATAAAACGCCATAAACTCGCGCGCTACTGCAGCGTTCCCGAGGAAAATTTAAAGCATTAACCAACCTTATCTGCGACAATAAATCAAGCGGATTTAATTAATTTATAAATATATCGGCTACTAATTATCGTAATTAAATCAGTCGAAATTTAAAAGGCAGTGCGAGAGGAAAAAAGATAAAAAGCTGCATTTCATCCCCTAAAAAATGCATAGATCCATGAAAATTGTGCATTATCCGTTAAATTGGCTCGTTTGACGCTCTACTCTCAAATGTCTCTGATCCACCATACCAGCTGTACCGAGTATTGCAAAAATATTTCTCCATTTATATCATACATACTTTTATGCGAATTCAATATATTCGATGAGCTATACTCGTGCGCCCGCATCTATCACACGCTCCCACATGTATATACATTCTTTTTAATTAAAAGTTATCTTTGATAAAAAACAGAGGGAGAGAGAGAGGGAGGAGGGTGGGGGGAGGGAGGAAAGAAAAAAAAATTGATTTGCAGTCCGCGCGAGCATAAAGCTTGAAAATGAGTCCTGAAAGAGAAATAAAAACAAAAGAGCATGAGAGACCCAACGAATCGCGATATAGCGAGCGCGAAAGAGGGAGAGAGTGAGAGAGAGAGAGAGAGGGGAAGGGAGATATAGAGAGACACGGATAGAAAGATAACAAATATTCGAACGAAAGGGGGCGCAGAGCACGGACGAAATAAAAAAAAATAAATAGACAGAGGGAGTATCGGTAAATGTTTTTCCTGCCGACTGTACTGTACGGAACGCCACTGGCCTTTATACAGCCACGTATACACACGCGTATACGTGTACGCATGACACTTATACATATATACGTAAAGCCCAGGTATATTCATACACACACACACATACACAGGGGCGAGTGGGTGAAGCGTTTGAAGGGTCTGGCGCTCTACGCGGCGCGGCATTGTTTTTACGCAGGCATTGTCGTCATCGTATTCCATGGCGTGTCAAAGGAGCGTAAATGTACGCTGTAAAACACACATACCCACATACATACACACACACACACACACTCATATACTCTGCC
>UELV01174825.1:0-27564 GCA_900490015.1 Megastigmus stigmatizans | reverse complement strand
ATGTATTATCTATCTCACCGCCTACTGTAAGCGACAAAAGTTTATTACTTGATGTAAATGTTTTTAAAAAAATAAAAAAATATCTCTAAACTTATAAGATTTTGTTTTTAACATTTACTTTATTACAAAACGATCTATATTATTTTAAAATAAAATTTAATTTACATGGTTTTAAAATATTAGTAATTTAAGAGACCGACTTCATTTTAATTATTGAAATCGCTTGAAATCGATTTGAAATCGATTCAGATTTGCAATCATTGACGCATGCTTTTTTTAGGTGAATAGCCCCTCGTTCAAATGAGTGCATCGTTTATACAAAACACTTCACTACTAAGAATTGAATGCACGATTAGAATCAGTTCTTAAACATTTGGTATCAATTTCTTGATAGTATAGGCATATAGTATAATATAAAATATATATAGTTCTTATTCTATAATGCCTAATTCTTATAGTCCGTTACAAGTCGTACAAATTCAATCTTAAAATTATATATAAGTAATTTAAAAAAAAGTAATTTTTATATACATAGCAATCGGAAATTAATATTTATATATAAACGTGAAATGCACGTCCCAATAATTCAAATAACTGCTACACACATGACGATTCATGCAAAGTTAATAAAAACGACGTATGCAATCGCGCGTTTATTCCAGTCCAGAGTGAGCAAGCATCTCAAACATTACGTCCAAAAGGGAAAATAAGACAAATCACTCATCGTATAGATATATTCTCTGAAAGCTTCAACCGTACAGACATCACTCGTGCCAATTAAGTATACGTTTTGGTGGCGAGAGACACGTAAAAAACATACATCGCGAGCACGAGGTATAGAGTCTGGTGCGTGTATATAAGCGAGAGGGAGAGAGTCGCTCGTTGCCCAAATCAATACCAAAGCTGTGCTAGAGGCTCGCGTCTCTCGGTCTCTTCACAACCGTTCAAAACTTCCAATTGCCTCTCTCTCTCTCTCTCTCTCTCTCTCTCTCTCTCTCTCTCTCTCTCTCTCTCTCTCTCTCTCTCTCCCTCACTGTTTTCTCCACTTTTAAACCGTTTCCCTTGTATACTCGTTCGTCTCCTGTCATGTATACACATCTGCATTGCATTGCGCGGGATATAGAGTCACATGCACACACGTGCAGCGACGAGCGTTTATTGATTTGTCCTCAACTGCCAATGTAACTTCGTTTATATCCATCGTCACCCTCGTCCGGCGTTATATACTTGTTTAAATTTCATTTGTTGGACGCTTGTGTATACACTCGTAATACACTGATGTGGCCTCTCGAGTTAAGTGTGCGCTATGTGTAAGCCTTTCTCTCATCGAATTAGAATACATCGAGTATGCTTTATTCATTAGGAATTTTGCGGTTCTGGGTAGTGTCTTTATAATACATTGTATTTAATAACAGAATATGTGACAATAAATAGAGTAGCAATTTGAAATTGATATTTTATGGTTTTTCAGCTTTTGAATGTGTGTTTTCTTTTACGCATTGATGAATTGCTTTGTTGAATTGAGTGAATATGTCGATATATGCGAAGCGGTACACCAGATCGTATTTTCGTTAACAATGTATATGTGAAGTGAAAGCACTTAAATATATAGAATAATGAGATTATTGGGCAGTAACTTACAACTTCAAATCTATTCAATTTTGTATACGAAATCAATAGACTTATTACAATCCTAATGTGCCGTACATCATCAAAATGCTTATTTATATCCAATAAGACAAGACTTTATTTTGGGGAAAAAAGCGAAAAGAACCGAAACAAATGACTGGACACAAACGTAACGATTTACCTTGCCGTATCACGAAAAAATCGCAGGGTCATTCGCTAACTGTCCGTATTGTATTCCGCATAGCCCCTATCATCTCAATTAAAGGCTTTTTATATCCGACGAAAAAGCGTCCCGCTTCAAAAAGGAAGATATAAGGCAAGATCAAGAGGTCGCTGTAATACTACTCGACAAATTTGCCGGGGGCCACGTGTCGATGAAGACGCACATATACCTATAAATACTCGATTCTCTTCTTCTCTCCTATGTGCCTCTCGCATCGGAAGAAAAGGGACAGAAGAGCGGAGGCGCCAAAGATTTCGTGCTGACTCGCGGGATATATACATATATATACACGCACGTATCGACTCCGCACCCTCATCTACCCCGAATTTAATAGAAAGAGAGAACGAAGCTTCCCCGCGCGCACTTCTCTTCTATGAGACTATTAGAGCTGACCCGATCTTCCGGCTTGATAAATAAGACTATCTCTCTCTCCCTCAGTCTCTCTCACTCTCTCTCATGACGCGGATGTATCGATCTATACTATTGGACGAAATCAACCCCTTTTTTTCGAGGGCGAACTCTTCGAAAGAGAGAGAGAGAGAGAGAGGGAGTGTACAACACTCGGGCTTTTTTTGTTTCCTAGTCGAGTGCGATATAGAGAGGAGAGGAGGACTCCCGGGGCTCTTCTTTGTTTATACGCGATAAAGCTGCCGAGTGCGCAGATAGTTTTTGGCGAACTTTCGTTTTGCTCGCTTTTCGTCGGCTTCTTTTTTTTCCAGGTTAATTGACCGGCTAGCTTCGGGGGCTGAATTCGACTTTTTTCTTTTTTTTCTTCTTTTTTTTTATAAGGGGAATTGGGAAGCGAGTTTTGGTTGCTTTGCGGAAGCGCACGGAAAGTTGGTAGCAGCTTATGGAATATTTATGAGATTCTCGTTGGTACTGCTCGAAAGTTAGGCGATCAAAAATCTGTATCATTCATATTCTCAGAAAAATAGCTCATTACTTGGTCATTTTTTTTATTTCTTGCGATCGAGAGTTAATTCGTTTGACCTCTAGTTTTACCACTTGTCATTCAGGCCCTATCCTTGACACACATAGATCTATAGTCAGCAAGCAAACGATCAAATAACTTTATTCATTCAAACACCATCATATATTTGGACTTTGCACGTGTGGAATCGACAGCTCGGATTAAGCACAAGAGTTTGAGTTGTTGCCAGTAAAGCAAACAAATCATATTTATTTTAAAAATTTTGTGAATCTTGGAAAGTTTAAACCAAATATTGTTATTTTATCACGCTATAGACTATATGTATAGACACGTAAGTGGTATATTATAAAGTAAAGTTTAGTGTTGGAGCTCTTAATCCCTGGAAAATTAAAATTCTTCGTAAGTGAAAAATCCGAGTCGCAAAAAATTCTGAAATAAATTGTGTTACGAAATCAATTTATGTATATATGAGGTCTAATCAAACAATGTATTGATTCTTTAGTTCAATTCAATTAAAATTTTATTCAATCAGTCAATGCATACTATATTTTTTTATTTTTATACGTTATAAACGCGTATTGTATATTTTGATTTGATATTCTCCGTTTCAAATATACGCTCTTGTACAACAATAATCATAAATTTTAAATACTAGAATAACGTTTTTCACAAAAATATTACCTTACCATCTGAAATTATAGTTATTTTATCTAACCCTTCGCATATACAATTCGTGTACGAGAATTTTCCAAAAACTGCAGACAGCAGCGTCGAATTCATTGTCGATAGTAATGAGAAAGGCAAAAAGGCTTAGCCTTTAAATGGCGCCATAAAATGAGCATTCGGTCCATACGAATGGTCCATTACGTCCGGTTACGGTAGATCGCACACATATACGCGCACACACGTGTGTATATATACATATATATACCCATGCAGGACCAGTTATCTAAACAATTCTGAGAAAGGTTATTTTCGAGCGGAGATTGACCCGCAGATTGTGTGCGCGTTCGGACAATTAAGATTCAAGATTAAAATCCTCCAATTGTATGGGAACCAAATTGTTGCCCTTCAACCTTTTATCTCCTTTCTCCCTTTTCCGTAAACAATACGCGCAAGATTCTTGATTTATTCGACAGCTGGAAAATAGATTTTTCTCATTTGTTCTACTTTCCCGACTAAATAGCTACACATATTCATTTAGGTACAGTATATCTATACCAAAGTTTCTTATATTATAATAGATCCAAACACAATGATCAATCGTCGCGGATATATATTATTTATCCAAATTGCACATTTATACTTGATTATGGTTACGATTCTGTTGAGCACTTTAATTGATCGAAATAAGTAAAGCGTCTGTATTTGCATTACAAATTGAATCTGACAAGTTTCCAGGGGGCGATGTAAACTCGATAAGCCGCGGTCCCGCGCGCGAATATTTTCGCGACGCGTACTTATGGATTCCGCTGACAGGAAGAGAGACACTTTCAAGTATTGCGTCAAATATTTGATTTCTTTAACATCTTGCCTTATTCGTTCGAGAGCTGATGTTTGTAGGCGTAAAATCTCTTCTGGTGCCTGGCACCGAACGAGAGAGAGAGAGAGAGAGAGAGAGAGAGAGAGAGAGAGAGAGAGAAGTCGGCTATGATGGCAGAAATAAATCATTTTGCAAATAATGAGTTTATCTGCACGAACTACATATATATATGCCATTTTTTTGGAGAATGTGTAAATTCTTTAAAATTTGTTTCTCGTATAATATATAGACATGAAAATAAAACTCGTAGTTCGCAGATTATGAAACTCTTTAGTTCTGTAGTATTTCTTTAAGTGAAAGTAATGCGAGATTCTTGCAATACATGTTTTATATTGTATATATAGGGCATTAAAAAACAGCAAAAATACTAATTAAATTTCAATGCATTCGCTCAATTACTTATGCTTTTTGTCCTCGTCGTCGTTCAATTTAAATATTAAATATGTTCTCCCATATATACCTCGGATAAGATTAAACTCGACGCAAAGCGACCTTTTCAGCGTCTCGACAAACTTTACTCACTTCCCGCGAGATAAATCTTCTCTCATCTACGCAACTTTCCACGCGCACGCGCGCGCGCCTCATTGCAACTTTTAAAAGTAAAGCGCCACAAGTTTAATAAATTATTAATTTCCATCACCGCAGTCCACAGCGTAAACACTTTCCACGGCTCGACACAAAAGTCTTGGGCTACGAAACTTTCAAATTATCATATACGTCTTCGCGGTATCATTAGCCATACCGGAGTCTCCTCGTGATAAAAGGGCGAAACGGCTCGGGCGCGGTGAATTTACATGCATGTACGCGGCCGCAAGACGAGGCACAAGTTGCTTTATAGTACCGCGCCGGAAACTGCATACAGTCGTTCAACGGCCTTTTCCGTCGCGACGCCGCTGCATCACAAACGATTAGAGGGTCGCGCGCGAGCGAGGAAGAGTTCGTCTCGCCTGTACATGTATATATAGCACTATGTCCGGGTAAAGTTTCCTTTTTCGCGGAAGCTGTTACACAACGAGTGCCAAGAGTTGAGGGAATATACGAGATGTTAAAGCTACGGGGATTCCTGTTACGTGGCTGCGAATTGCTTTTGTTGTACTGATAAAGGTGACCGGATTAAAGTGGTTCAGGAAAAGGTTCGTTGCTGTTGTTTCGCCGCGATGGGATGTGTGCATGATTTGCGTGTGATTGATATGTAGAAAGTTTGTTTTATACTATACGCGCGCGGACCAAGTCTTGAATGCTGATTAATTGAACAGTACCATGGCAATTTGAGTTTTGTAATTTTGTAAAAGTCAAGTACTTATAAAAAGTATATACGATGTATAAGTAATACGTTATAAGAAGTTTTTAAAAAAAATTTCAATGCAACCCTTAGCATCCTTGTAGCAGAAAATGATCGATATATTGCAAAATGTATCAACAAAACTACGATGTTAAATCCTTTCATTTTATAAAATGGGTCAAGTATACTTAAACTATTTATGCTATATAGTACATCATATTTCGATACGCCCTGTTTCCGCAATTTCTATCAATACGCTGCAATTAATTTTTAAAGCAGTTCATGTTAAAAGTTAAATTTAATTTCTTATTGCAATGATAAATTCAATGATTCTTGATGATTAGAGTTTAAATTCAAATTCCATTTAAAAAATTTAGTCACCGATGCAGTAGTTATTTTATGTTTATATCTAGTAATTAAGTCAACATTTCATTCTGTAAAAGGGTTTCAAACGAAGTGAATGTTCAAACTTTTCTAATTCTTTTTAAAAAAGATTAGTACATGATTCTTAACGTATTCAAAAAGTAATTCAACCTAGCTCCTCTTAGTACAATTAATTAATTTTTATAAGTATTAAACTCCGATAATCACGCGCATATGAAATCGTAATAAACGAAATTACTTTAACGTTTCACTAAATTTCATATGAAAATGAGCATTACAACGAAAGCATTCGATGAAGTAAATTGAATCAAACTATATTCTCGCAATTACACGAAACTTCAAGTCACGTACTTAGCGCACCAACTGGCATCCAATCATCCCCATCTCAAAAATACCGAAATTAATTAGTCCAAGACACGCCGTTATTCCATGCCGCAATTACAAATACGCACATTTGTCACCGCTCAACATCTCAATAATGCTTAACTCGATCCGACTAACATATTCCACCCAGTGAAACAGAGCATCGCGACAGTTGACGCATCGTTCGACGCTCCGCGAAAATCCCGCTGCGACTTTCCACTCCAATCGCGTATATACAGCGCCAAAAGCTACCAGCAGCGGCAACGAAGTCGTGCGATAAAACGCGAGGGAACGTGAACAAGAGAGAGAACGATATACATATATATATATATATATATACGTGCAGGCGATAAAAAGAGAGAAAAAGTAGGTACCGCGCAGCTATAAGAATAACAGAAAAAGGGCTACACGAGAAGGGCGAGATATGATGGAGAGAGAGGGAGAGAGAGAGAGAGGAAAATTGGCACGAAGCCAGGCACCACGCGCGCAACGCGACAAGCGGCAGCAACGAGAGCAGCATTCGGGTCGCGAACAGCAGCAGCAGCAGCAACCCTCTCGATATATTATAACTGTATATGTATAGCTGGTGTACACACTGCTGCACGTGTGCATGCTGCTGCTGCCGCTGCCGTTGAGGCGTTCAATAACAATTTGCAGACGTGGCTGCGATTCAAATTTCCCACTTCCGGTACTATGAGCACCCATTGCTCCCTCGTTGCATGCGCGTGACGTGCATCGCGTCTCTCTGTATATAAGAGCGTCCCGTTCTGGTGTCTTGCAGGGAGCGAGAGATATTTTTGACGGGTACGGTTACGTCTTTTATATTAGGCGGCTGAGCACCGCCTGGTGAATGGATGGGGGAAACTTTAGTGGCTGGTTGATGATGGAGGAACGAGTTGTGTATGGTTACACCAATCCTGTAGCCCCGAGATATTCATTGCGACGACGAAATTTTGATAAGTCGAGCGAGCGAGTTATTCTTGAAATGATAGAATTTTTCCGAGCGATGAGCGCATAATGGCTAGTTTAGTTTTAACAGAGGACTGGGGCTTTTGGAGATAAAGTTTAAGGAGGGTAATTCGATTTCGAGGCGGGAAGAGAAGCCGAGGTGTGTGTATAGGGGGTTGGTGTACTGGCTGCAGACTTGGTAATCGATGAGTTAATGTTCAGTTTCATTGAAGTTCTGCGCTGCGCGAACTATATATATATATATAATATCAAAGTTGATTTGAATTCAAGGGCCGTGTGGCCGATATTCATAGATGAAATTTTAATGATATATACTGTAATATAGTGTAGTAGCGTCTGAAATTGTGAAATTTGGAAATAATTTCATTCGTTTATCGTACCATACATTTAAAGTTTGTTAATTATCGATCGGACAATCGGTTTCTCTGCATTTTTATATATCAAGTATAGCTTGTAATACTGTAGACTTTGTCACTCGATAGGAACTTTTTTGATTTCCAGAGTCAATATTGTCTAGATTATGAAGATAAACATTCGATATTGTTTCGATTATAATACTAATGAGTGCGCTGCATGAATATTTAAAGGGCTATGAAAAAAAAAAAAGAAAAACTTATCCATTATCAATTAATGTATGCAATTGTACCGACTGAAACTTGAGCTTGACTATCTACCCAGACTGCGCACGATTTTTTCTCTCAAACAGGCAATTCCATTTATTTCACCTCTTATAACAATCAATTCCCCTTAACGGCTATATAAACAGCCCCTGCTCCACTGTCTAAACAGATCGTATAGCCCATTAATAACCATCTACTCGAGCATTCGCAACATTCAGCTCGTATATACACACACACATATATATGCACATATACCGACGCGCCGATCTTATTGGAATTTTTGTTGCAGGTGATTCGCTGCAGTGCACGCCGCTGGATCGGGCCTACAAGAGCAAGGTCCTCGGCCACTATCCGGAGTCGGTGCCATGGAATCCCTTCGACGAGCACGCGGTCTGCATGGTAAATGGCCAATGCGCGCCCGATTCCCATAATATCGATCAGCTGTTTTCAGCCCAACCCCTCCTCGCTCCCCTTACGTATACGACCGTGTCTACTATACGTGTGTGCGCTCGCACAGAGACGCGTGACTCATGCTTCTTTTGATACAACATATATACGGAGCGCGTCTGCATTTACTACTGCTGCTGCTGCTTCGTTTTTTTTCTTTTTTTGTACTTTTTAACGCACTCGCTGGGCAAGCGTAGACTTATCGATTTATTTTTTTAAAGGGGTTGAAAATTGGCATTGTTTTAGAGCGAGTTGGTTAAGGGTGGGATGGTGTTATTTAAGGTTTCAGAGGGGTTATTGGGTGCACGATAGTCCAACACGCGTGTAAAAAAAGGTCTAGTTTCAGGATAAAGAAGTTGTGGAAAAAGTATAAGCTATTTTTTTTTTATTAATGGTCAATATTTCACGTTGTATTTATAGGGGGAGGCAGAGTAAACGTGTACAGGAGGCAAACTTGAGAATGATGAATATTTTTAAGCCAAAGGCTTTTTTAACGCTATTGATCGGCTCTATTATAACATGTGAAATAAAGCATCAAATCAAGGGATCAATCGTATGCTACTATTACTAAGCATAATCTTATCTAGCATTTAATTTAAAAATATCTAGTTTAAAAAAAAAAGTATTTATATAAGATGTAAAATTCTGTAGCCTGAGCTAGATTAATACTTTGCTCACTTTTCTGCGCCATACATATATTATGCTGTAAATTTTGATGTATTTTACGAGCCCTAAATTAATCAGCTGTCACTTTTTATGAGGCCCTTAAAATATTTAATTTTAATTATATAAGCTTCGCGTATAATAAGCATTTACCATCCCTCGACGATATTTCCGGAAGAAACTATAAAATTTGATTGATTAAAATTTTGTTCTCTGATAAGCAGCTTTAACGAATGTACACGATCAATTTTAAACATCTAATTCATTCTGCAAAAAGTTAAACTCGAATGTATACAAATTAACAGTAAAGTTCTTTAGAATATCCCAGCATTCGATCCCCTCATCTCTTTGAAATAACTTGAAATAAAAAGAATAAAAGGAATCTGCTAACGCGTCTGATTTGTTCCTGTCTGCCAGTTATGCCTGCCGAGCGGGCTGCGCTTTCGCACGCAGAAGCACTCGGTGGAGCCGTGCTTCCACTCGTTCGTCCTTACGAAAGAGGACGGCCACAGGACCTACGGCTTCAGTCTGGTCTTCTACGAGGAGTGCCGCAACCGGAAGATCTGCGCTGCCATGCAGACCCTACAGGCCATGTTCATCACCGAGCTGAGCAGTGGCCAAAACGGGACACCTCCGCAGTGAGTTTACACACACACACACACACACACACACACATATTTTCTCTCTAGTCTCTTTTTTGGCTTTCTTTCCGATGTACCCGCGGGGGAGACTCTTGGCCAATTTATATTCGCTGCTTATCCGGCTCCCTTTTATACATGTATCGTATGTGTCTTGCAGCTTTTTTCTGATGGCGCACTTTGTTGCGGTACGCGATGCAGAATGTTTCGATTATTTTTGAACAACTCTCGAGGATACTTCAAGGATGGATGATATATAGTATCGCGCTTCAGTCTCTCAGCCACTTAATTTGTTTTATGCGTTTTCTTTTAAATTGATAATTTATCGCATTAATTAATTATAAACGTTAATCGCGGAGTTTTTGTTAAAGAATCGACCATGATTGTTAAGCTCGTAGAATTTTTTGAAAACCTTTCAATTCTTATTAATCTGAGATATTAAGGGTAATTTACGGGTAAAATGGGATCAGCGTGTATCTGAAGATAATGTGTATTTGGAGCTTGATTAATTGGTAATTGACGATTTCCAGGCCACGAAAAGGACAGGACGGACATAATACCAGGTCACTCCCTAGGCACTTCAAGTTATCCACACACTCGCCCGCGGCTGCTTTAGCCTACTACGACTCGGCCAAAGACAAACTCCTAGTTACCAAATCGATATCTCTTATTTGTCAGCAACCGTATCTTCATGCTGCCAAAATGTTCCTAACAAATCTTTATAAGTAAGTGCACTGCAGACCCTTATTTATTGGATGACATTATAGTAAATAAATCCTTTGGACCTACATTACACACTTTGTCTGCTCGCGTAAGGAAAATCGGATTCCAATGTTTCAAGCGACATCGCGTCGTGGACACAATGATAAACATTACTTATTTTTATCGTTGCATAAAATGTTCATTATATTAAAAGTCGCGTATATCAGAACATGTGAGTATAACCATGTCACTTGGAACTAATTTACGCACAAAGTGTGAATCATTTTTGAATTGATAAAATTTATTTTTGAATATGGTAGACAACAAAATTATGGAGCAAAACAACTAGACGCAATTTACGATTATTCGCATTAAAATCACAAGATAATAATAATTAATAATATTCCCTTTTGCTGCCGCCTGCTCAGATGCGTTCCTAGGCATCCCGGTCCGGGTTTCAGCCTCGAATCCTACGTATACAACCTGCTGTACAACGTGCCAACGCCGGTGCCCGGTAAGTCCCTCAAGTTCTACGTGCCGAACGACGAGCCAGCCAAATCGCCCCTCGAGCTCGTCGTCCACCAGCCTCTGCTCACCCACGAACTACCGCTGCTCGACTACTCGCTCAAGGACGTGTTCACGTGGCTGGGCATCGACACGGTCATTCACCTCTTCACCTGTGTCCTGCTCGAGAATCAGGTTCTCATCAGGAGCGCCGATTTCCACAAGCTCATGGTCGTATCCGAGTGCATCACAGCTCTGCTCTTCCCCTACTCCTGGCAGCACGTCTACGTACCGATATTGCCCGCTAGTCTCTATCACTTTCTCGACGCTCCTGTGCCATTTATTATGGGCCTGCACGCGCAAAACGACACCGGATTGCTCAAAATCGCCGGCGAGGTGAGTTTCCTATACGCGATGCTCTCGTTAGATATATGTACCTAGTGCTGTACCTGTAGTGGACGTGTGACCGACGAGTCTTTTCTCGCTGTATCGAGTTTTGCTATATCGATTTGTTTTGATTGTGGAAAATCGACGGTGTGCTTTTGACCTGAAATCGAGCGAACAATTAGTTAAAGGGAACAGGTTTCCACTTTGAGCAATTTAGAAAGTGCCCAGCGCTCGGAGAGAAAAAAATGTAAATATCCAAGTTGAATTAGTTTCAGCGACGTGTCTATTAAAGTATTACGTGTATTTCAACTTTAATAAATACTTTATTCATTTGTGATGAAAAAGTATTTTATAATTTATTACCATGTTCGTAACCAGTTGATATATATTGATCATCTTATTTCGAATTAATGATTTTCTTTATTTTTACAGGCTAACTTATGCTATGTAGATATCGATAAACAGACCAGCCAATTTCCAGAAGAATTACCCGTGTTCCCGCATAAAATGCAATTTATTGATGAAATTCGAACGTATTTGAATAAGTACAAAGTTCCATACTTGGAAAAGTGAGTGTCGAGTGTTATTTATAATAATATATATCTATAAATGAATGGAATTCCAATTAAGAAAATATTTTGTAATACATGTTTTAGGACTGACAATATGTTTGCAAATTACCTGAACGGTGACATCATGACAAGTAGTTTGACCCTTCCTGGTTCAGGTTTTTATTATCCGAAGAGAAAGCATTCGCTGCACGATATGCTCGATTGGGATAGGCCCGATTCAGTTCCACAGCCTGATGCAATACAAAGAATTCTTGACGTTGTTAAAAGAACAGGTAAAATTGCAATTTAATCACTGTAATTATTATCAAAAAGGTATCCTCTATCATCAATAAAATTAAAACCTTTCAATCTTGAATTTCAGGTGTAGACGTGGATGATATTGATTCTATCGAGAATACACCGAAAAGTCGAATACTCAGTCCTCAAGAAGAATATCAAGAAACATTAATATTCAATAATGCTATGAGAGAAATTTTTATGAACCGTTTTGTCCAACTATTTTCCAGTTATGAGCAATTTGTTATTCAACCTAGTCAGGTAAAATAAATAATAAATATTAAAAATTTAATGTAGTCGAATAAATATATTATTTCAATGTAATCTAATTATATTTTCCAGGACAAAGACGAGTGGTTAAGCAACCGAGATAATATGCATCTATTTGATAAAGCTACATTTTTATCAGAGCAACCGGCTCATCATTTACCCTTTTTATCAAGGTTTATAGAGACGCAAATGTTCGCATCTCTTGTAGATAGTAAAGTAATGTCGATGTGGAATGAACTTGATTCTAACATCAAATTATTCGATAAACGGATTGCGCAATTAAAGTGAGTTTGGTTGCGTATATATCATTATCAGTTTTTAGCTCCATTCATATTGTTGTTGTAATTTATTATTTTCTTTTGCCAGAAAAAGAGTAGGGGAAGGTATTGTTCGATCGACTCGCTACGAAATCTGCACGACGATACCGGAAACTCAAACTCTACTTGAGCAAAGGTTAAATAATGTGGACTTTGAAGTTAATCCTCCGACGGAAGTTATACCTCACCGAGCAGCTTACTTTCGCAGTTTTCCTTTATTAGATAATGTTGCATTAAATAAAGAGCCAACCCAAAGGTACGTACTTTTTAATATCGTTACTACTGTTACTAACATTAAGCGCTTATTCCGTAACCACACTAATACAACTAAATAATACATCTTATTGCTATTTTCACTGCTGCGCTTTGTACAGTATGCTGCGGTAAGAATTTCTCCACGATAACTATTGATGTTGTGGAAAATCAAATCTTGTTTTTTACCCCATTATTAACTTATTTCCATTTCTTGTGACATGTGCAGTAGTAGAAAAGGACAGACTCAGTGGAAGTACAAAATGAAATCACTGGAATCTAATGGGAAGCCGCCGATAGCACAAGAAACTCAGTCGCCTCGACCTCAGACGAAACTGTCAGCTGACATGAGTCCTGCTCTTATCGCACAAGCCAATTGGACATTCGTCGAAACATTACTCAAAGTAATTCAAATAATTTGATGCATCCTCATTAGAAAATTAAACCTGCTATTACTAAATATTTTTATACTTGCACACTAAGTGAATTGTTATAGAATTACATTAATAACTTATTTAAAACGATTTAATATTTTTTAATTCAAAAAAATTAATTATTACAAAATTAATTTCTTAAACCTATTGAAGAAGAACTTCAAATTTTTTTGTTCATACTGAATTTTCTAATTGAGAAACTTAACATTTCTCACAGCAAGGAAAAAGTTTTATTTTTTACTATCGCGATATTTTTTTATTCAGGACTGTAAAGCCAAAACAAAACGAATGCTGGTAGAAAAAATGGGTTCAGAAGCTGTTGCCTTAGGTCATGGAGGAGAATCTCTATCTGATGTTGAGGAAAATACTCTGGTAGCTAGCTTATGTGATCTGATTGAAAGAGTTTGGAGTCATGGTTTACAGAACAAGCAGGGCAAAAGTGGACTCTGGTCACATCTTGCCATGTACCAACAGCTCGAAGAATGTAACGACACCAGCAAAACCATCGACGCCAATTATTTATCACCAGGTCTGTTGAATGCTTTATTCATTGTGAATCAAATAACTTATATAATATATATGCTATAAATATACAATTTATGTAAATAACGATTAAATATGAAGCTACAAAATGAAACTATCATAATATAACTTATAAAATATGTAACTAACAAAATTGCTATACTATTTGGATCGCAGCGCTAGCTTGGTGCGTGCTTCGGAAGCGGCTTGACTGTACGTTGCTTACCAAACCAATAACTTCAAATTATTATTAATATGTGTCTAGAGAGCTTAAACTTTATGTGTCGTAGAAGTGTTATGAATTTACATTTTTATTTGTTTCAGTTCGAATGTAATTAGTAGAAACTCAAATGGGATCGAAATTCATTTTATCTTTTTGTGAAATATGTAATTTATTGTTTCCTTCATTGTTTTAATGTCAAGTTTAATTGTTTCTTAATAAGTCATGTTAATTTGCGGTAGAAAAAAACATTTCGATGCCGTTAAAGTTGATTTGAAAAATGTTAATTTCTGTATTCTTTTGCATTTATTACGTACACTGGACAATACTCTTCCTTTTGAGCACTATGTACATTCACGTCAATGATGTAGCAGTCTTTGTTAAGCTTTTTAATCATGCACGATTATTTCTTCAGTTTTTATGTATAATTTCACAGTTTATGTTGTTTATATGTTGTGATTAGCTAAGAAACCGTCCAATAAGCTTACTCGGTTGTCGGATCGTTTGATTTCTTCCTTAAAAGGCAAACACATTTATGAAATAGCTTCTTATTTCAAGGAAAATATCAGTGGTAAGGTTCATTTCTGTTCTTAACAGAACAATGCTTGAAGATTTGACTTTAATAAATAATACAATAGAGTGATTTCATTACTAATTCATTATATAAAATAGAAAAAAATTGCGGTTTATTAAAAAAAATCGTATCTAGAATTTATAAGTCACGTAATAACTATATATGTTTACTAATATTTGTAGTGGGTATAGGTGATGGCCATTTTATATTTATATCTATATTTATATTTTCAGTAATTTACAGTTTGTAATTTTATATAAGAGGTAGTCATGTTACCTGTACATAGAAACTATTTTATATTTTATAATTTTATTTTATTTTAATTCATAACTATAGTACTTTAATTATAGTCTATGAAGTCTTAAAAATATAATTCAGAAGATTGGCGCATTTTTAAAATACAAAATAGCTATCTGAAAGTTTAAAAATTAAAAAATTTAACGACTAAACTGAATGATGCTTGTCAGAAATATTATAAGAACACAGACTACGATAATTGGTTTATGAAAATTTTATTAAGTACTGCCGTAAAATAGAAACAGAATGAATGTTTGCAAGAGCAGTCGTACATGTATATAGTCAATTCAAAAATGTTAAACGCATAACAAATTAATAGTAGATTACGCCACTAGGAAGGAAAAAACTTAGACTGGTCAATTTTCCTCCCGAGTAGGTAGCGTATACTATTTTTTTGTTTATAGCGAGGATGAAAATATAACATTCTCGAACAGGCACCGGAAGAGAAACTGGTACTTTTAAAAACCTATTGTTAAAAAAACTATTGTTAAAAAAATTATTTTTTTCTATTTTTTTTTTGCGAATGTATCAAAATATTTCTATAATAACATTTACATAAGACTTTAACAAAGTTAAGAAATGGATTTTTTATTGATTATTGTTCATAGAATACGAAATAAAGTTAGTTTAATTCATTGAATAATAAAATGTCAAAGGTTTTAAGGAATTTCTTAAATGGCATGTAGTTTAAATAAAACAACTATATACTAATTTAAGTCATACGTATAATTAACAAAAAATCTAATTGGATTGGATCTATAGTATTGATAGTAGTTTGCAGTTTGTCGTGTAGAAAAAAATCTTGCACGTTTCTCAATCGGTTAGGGAAAAATTGGCTTTATTGTCCAAAATTTATTAGTAATAATTCGCATGTAATTAATTAAGATATTTTATCAAACTTTTATCAAATCTTAGTTTTCTGCAATTATAAAATTATTTAAAATTCATTTTCATAAAATATTACCTACTCAGTATTCTTGCTTACTTAAAATATATTGTTATTCGATTCTTAATGGGCTGTAATAACAATTTATTCTATACCAAAAATAATTAACTCTTTAAAATTGAAAATTGTATTATTGTAATTTCATACAAATTTTAAACTAGAGTACGATATAGGCACTCGTGCTCTTTTACTTGTAATTCATGGTGACCGATAATTAACAAATAAATTAATGGAGTACAAGCTTATTTCTTAAAGTTATTTATCATAGCCCGACGTTATGCGTGTTTTTCTAACACAGCTGTATTACTAAAAAGGCGCGATTGAAAAATGCTTTCAAAGTTTTTACAAACCATCAAGAATCGATCATCCTATCGGACAAAAAAAATCGCACAGAAAGTCAATTTTATCCCAAAACCGTCGTCCCACTAGAGCATGTCTTTATTCTTACATTCTGCACGTTGCTTGCGTTTTGGTAGGTATGATAGCTCGATGATCCTGCACGCAAAATGAAAATGCCAACGACATCGAGCAAAAGTGAAAGAGAGAACAGACATAACACACACGCGTCTTCTTCTTATATGCATCCCTTCTTCCTACCCGTGTACACAGACCTGTCGAATCTCGCTCTGGAGTCGGACGTGTCGCCGACCCGCGGACCCGGCGACCACCAGCGTCACAAATCGCCGGGGGGTACCGGTGAGCGCCGATCTATCGGACCCGAACAGCTGAGGCCACTGCCCGACTCGTTGATCTTCGACATCAGGAACGTCCAGGCGATGACCGACATCAAGACGCACATCGGCTACGCGAGGGCCTGGGTCCGACTCGCCCTCGAGAAGAAGCTGCTGTCCAGGCATCTCAAGACTCTGCTGTCCAATACAGCTTTGTTAAGGTGCGCTTTAGAGCTCAGATTTTTCTTAATCGAATGTTCTTAGTCATTTTTAGCTATTGGACACATTATTAATCGCGCCAACCTATGTTTGTTTATAAAAATATAAAAACTTGCGGTAATTATGAAATTATTTAATAGAATATTTTTGTAGGAGTCAGTACAAGAGATCAGCTTTCTTGCGATGCGAAGAGGAGAAGGAGCAGTTTTTGTACCATCTTCTCACGCTCAATGCTGTGGATTACTTTTGTTTCACAAATAACTATCCTATGACGAAATTGCCGTACCGAGTGATCATCTTTCCCAGTAGAAAAGCGAGCGCTGCAAATACCTCGTCCAACAGTTGGATAGCGATCTCGGGAACGCTGTGCGAGACAAATCCTGTAACGATACCAAAAGGAGCATTAGAGTTTGTTTTTCATGTAAGTTCAAATAATACCTACCTAAAACTTGCAAAGACAATTTATTTTATATTGCATACTTACATTATGTTGTTAATATGTATAATATTGAAATAAATTTTTTTAAAACTGCACAATATTTCATCCTATACGCGAAAGGAAAATAATATTCTAATACATTTTTATTTTAGCACAAAAATTTGGGTGTACTATCGACGCTGAGGATTGGCCACGACAATTCCGGACCGTCACCCAAGTGGATGGTGGAGCACGTAGTCGTTAGGAATGAGGTTACCGGACACACTTTCAAATTTCCCTGTGGCCGATGGTTGGGTCGGGGCATCGATGACGGCTCGACCGAGCGACTGCTGGTTGGCGCTTTGGTACCCAAGAGTATAGACAGTGACGAGCTCGTGGAGACGTGCTCGACACCGCCGCGGTGCAGGTCACCTAGCATACCTAGACGGCCAACGCTTTCGCACAACGAGCTGCAGCAAATGCTCGGTACGGATGTAACAGCTGTGCGCTTGATACTGCAGCTTTTTATCCATTTTAACCGTTTTCATTCTTGTGTGGGAAAGATTGATACAATAATAATGAGTCAAACTATTAATAAGTAATGATCTGGACGACGTTTGCAGTTTTAAGTCTTGATTTTAATAATGATTTTAATTGTGATATAAGATGATCTTTTAATTTTTTCTTTACCATGACGTATCCTTGGACGAAAAATCTTAAATACTTGTAATACCCGAAGGAGACAGCTGAGCTTGCTGAAACGTAATCAGGATCATTAATTATTAATGGTTGACTCATTATTGTTGATCAACTTTTCCCACAATAGTACGCTTATCTGATCGATATTTTTTAGATCTAGTATAAGTAGTTGCTGTGGATCATATTTTAGAAATCATGTAATAATAAAACCAATTTTGCATCGAATCTTGACACCTAACAAATCTCTGATTGGCAAATTTTTCAAATTGTATTATTTCTATTCTCTTTATATGCTAATATTTTATTATTTATTTTGTTTAGGTGAAGCTGTAAATGCAATAGTAAAATATCATTATCGAAAGGAACCTCAAGATGGATCGCTTACTGCATTGTTGTGTGGTGAAGGCGGTCTCGTTCCATCTCTTGAACAAATTTTTTTGTATGGCTTTAAAAATCAAAGGATATTTGGTAGAAATTTTTACGTCTGGGACTATTTCAGTATGTTCATAAATTTATGTTTAATCATGATGATACTTATAATTACCAATTATATCAAATGTTTTTTCAATGTTTAGTACGAGTCAAAGAAAATTTCGAGATGATTTTATTAGAAGAAATGGATGAGTATTCTCAGCGGCTTAATAGAGACAAGAGATTACACGCTGAAAGAAATCAAAAGTTTGCTGTTTTGAGGTGTTACTGTCACTTACTCGACCAGATAAATACTTTTAGCCAAACTCTTGGTAAAGATGGCAAGTTTCAACTTTTTATATGCTTGGCTACAAGGTAATTGTAATACGTTTCTAGTTCTCGAGAATCAATAATAATACTTAGGACATTCAATATTAAAATAAAATTTATTACTTATTTTAGAGAGCAGTTGTTGCATCCAATGATACGTCCAATGAGCGAAACTCGTTCTACTATAGATATGTATGAAGAAACATCTTTTCTGCGAAATCCAACGCTACTTACTTTCCTTGTACAAATTATCGAGCCTCTCAGTAGTTTTCACATTGTTCTTGAAAAGAGTTTGACCCATGGAATCTCAAGTTTATGCTAATGTTTAAAAACTATCAAAAAGTTTATGAACGAAACTTGGTTACTAATTAAAATTGGTTAGTAATAGTCTCTGATCCATAATGTGTACAAAATTTTTATGTACTCTGCGATAGAAAACCTAACTATATATACTCAAAAAAGTGATTAAGTATTGTATAAAAGTAGAGTGAGAATTAATGTTAGTAGAACTTGTTGGAATGGAAATATTAGTCCAAGAAATAAAAATTAAACAAGAAAATAAAGACGAACGAGCTTTGTCGAAAATGATCTTGCCAATAATGATGGCTGGAATTCCATTAATTCAATAAGACATTAGTTGAACGTGACTGTCTACCAAAGATGCGAATGATCAGTTTTTTATTTACAATATATAGATAAAATTACTAACATTCGTATTAGTCATTATCAATGATCTTGTAATCATAATGAATTATTATTGTTGATAAACATGACATGAATCGTCGTGCCAGAAAATTTACTTTATAATGAATTGTATTTAAATGGATGTACATATTAGGTAGGTAGAGAAATCATTAATTGCATTGTCGTTGCATAATACTACGCCTTATTCGTTGATTTAATTAATTTTTTAATCGTTTTAAATTATAGTCAATTTAATTTTATTATATTTTTTCGAGTTTTCCATACCTTGGCTATAACTTAGACAAAGGTGTCTAAATATAGAAATTTGAAACCCTTTTAAAGATATTGTGAGATCTGGAAACTTGTAATGTAGTTAATGATTAGATTATATTTGTTAAACATGAATTAAGAGTAATAAAGAAAGTTACCTATGAATACACAAAGAGTAGATAACTAAGAATAGCTAACTGATTTATTTAATTAAAAGGTGCGTTTCTAAGTTTTAACTTTGTACATAAATATTCGTCCAAGTGTAAAATGTCACGTAAACTGCGTTTCAACGTTGTAAAATTAAATGCGTGTGCGTGCGTTTTTTACCCTGATATTCGTTTATTGATACGGACCAAATGTATAATTCGTGTCACTGATTTTACATGAATACTTCACAATTTAAGGTAAAATTTTCTCAACTCTATTATGTAATACTTTTTATAAAATGAAAAAAAAAAAATTAGCACTTGTTTTCTTCACTAATAAATTCTCAAGCGTAGTTATAGAGTTCAGAAGGTTTTACATTATTTCAGTAAATTCTCATATAGGTACCTAATGAAATTCCCAGGTTCTTAAGTGCCAAAAGTTTATCTTAATTTTTTACTGATTTTTAAATGTATGTACTTTACATATGTGATGATATGTCTTTCTTAAAATGTAAGTTATGTTACGTGTATTATTTCAATGTTATTGTAAGAAATTTTTTCGACATTGTATTGCACATGTGTTTATTTTTCATTTTTTTTCTCATTACATTAAAAAAGCGTTTGACATGATAATAAAGTTGATCACATTTCGAATATTGTAATGTTCGAACACTTAATTAATTTTTGTTCCTTTCTGTGATTTTTTAATAATTCCAAAAAACTATTAAAGCATGTTAGTAAAACCAAAGCAAAATAAATAGATAATTTTTGAGTTTTTAAGGAAAAAGAAAATGATTATGTACATACTGGCAAAGATGTTTTAATCTTAAGTGATGAGGTTCACTTTTACGAAAACGAACATAATACGATAAGATGTAAGTGTGTGTATATATGATAAAAACAAGGGTTGATTGTACAGTAGTTTAAAGAGTATGATGTAACTAAAAATAAAAGAGAATGAGTAAAAATTTAGTCTTATATATTTAATCCTTAGATAGTTTTATGACTATTATTATTATCTATGCCTTATGATTATTATGAAAACTTTACTTTTAGTATTAGTTCTAAAAACTTCAAATTAACATATAAGAAAATATAATAGTGTAGGTGTAAGTAAATCTGGTAAAGTAAAATGAATAATCATGATTTTGTATAAAATACCAATACTTTATTTTTCAATCGACTATGCGTTTTGCATTAATGCATCGGATATGTATGTTCACTTGACAAGTGACATTTACAGAGTAAAACTTGCGACTATATTTAAAACGCGTTTATAGCCTACTGAAAAGTTTAAATTTAAAAGATTATTAAACGCACTTTCAATGACGACATTTCGTACATTCCATTGCCTTCAAATAAAAAAGTAGTATAAAGAACAGTCAGGGCAATCTTGAATTCCCTTATTGTAATCAGCTTGCGTGTGACTTCTCAGTAAAATTCGTGTAGTGTTAGTAAACGAATTGAAAGTGAGAAAAAATTCAAATATATTCTTTATGCAATGTTTGAGGTATATAAACGGTATATAATCAATGTATTTTTTATTGCGTTCGTTCGGCTTTTGCATTGTGACTGGCAGTGAGTTGTTTTTACAAACATATGCAATGTCTTTCTTCCTTTTTTAGGAAAATTAGATATTATGAAATGAAGAACGAAAATGCAATGATTTATTGAATAAATATTCATGTTTTTTGTATTCAAAAATGACCAATCGGTAATAAATTTACAAAGTTTACAAACTTATCAAATATCATAAATTAAAAGAGCTTTTTTTGACAAAAGGAAGAATCGACATTGCATATAATTCCAGCTATTGTCGTTACACGCATCAACAGTCTCAAAGTGTTTCGATCTATGCATCATCATTTTTTCTTGTAATCTCTTCCTATCAAATCTTCGAAGAAATGACCTATGGTAAAGAGTTTTCGCATAAAAAAGTGCTATTCGTATTTCATAGGACGTCATTATCGCTTTGTGTCAGAACAGCAGCTTCGTAAACGCAGGAGAGCTTTTCTTAACAATTTAACGACTATTTAGGCACGATATTATTAAACTTTTCAAGTGTATTTTTGTACATAAATTCGCTTTCTATTCTTAACATCAGCGCAGTTATACTTTCGCTGAAAGTTACTTTAACATGTATAAGTCATACGCTTTAAAAATCGTAACAAATAGAAACATCTCCAACTGTGCACGAAAACTACTGCGTTGACGCGAGTGATCTTTTTACAATTTTTTTTTCTACAAGTTCTTCGTCGTGTTTAAAAAAAATAAAGACGAATCCTTGCGTTAATCGACGATACTCATTTATTCTTTTCTTTCCCTACGTTATTGTACTACAATTTGGCTATGACAGTGTGCGTGGAAAGTAACTAGTTTTTGCTTTGACACTGGGCACTTTCGGACGCGACGGAGAGACTTTAAAAAATAATATTAACGCCCGCAGAGGATCCACAAAACATTTTATTTAATGAATATCGAAATACAGTCACTGGCTCAATTTTTCAAATGGGTCAAGTTTGTTTGTGCAATTAAAAAATAGAGATGGAAAACCTTGAACTTTTCTAAATTAATTTTCATTGAATATTATGTTCATAAAAAACTTTTTCTAAGTAATTGAAATATTGTTAAAATAAGAAAAGTTAGAGACTGAGTTTGTGACAGTATTTAACGAATGTTGTCAAAGTTTATCGAAGAACATATTGAAACTAAATTAAAAAAAAAACTGCAGAATAATCAAATTTAAGTTTAAGCTGCTATATATAAAGCTAACTGTAAAGCAATTTTAAGACCCTCGACAAAGCGAGTCCTCGCTTTGAACTCTTGTGTGTTTTATATCTTTGGGATAAAAAATTGAAAAATTGCACGAGGAATTAAACCTTCTATCTATTCACCGTCTCTCCGTTTACTTTTTAAACTTGTTTCTATCATCCTACATTTTTGCACTTTCTTCTCTTTAAGTACTAACCAGTTCTCTAAACAGTGCGCTTCTATTTCACATTGTCTTGCTTTCGTTTGCTTAATTCGACATCCTTAAAAAAATATACAGTGTCGACTTTTTTTCCATTTTCTTCCGGTTTTTGCTATCTACAAAATTACGAATCCCTTAAACTTAACTTATTTAAGAACTTATACGTTCTGTAGTTTATATACAGCGCAGAATAAAAAACACTCAACCTCTTCTTAAATTTTCCACTCGATTTCGCAAAATATATATTATAAAAAAGTAAACACATTTTTTTTTAAAATTATATAATTGAAATGTGAAACATTTTGTATTTTTTTTTCGAAACGACAAAAAAATCTCAAATAGTTTTTCGTAATTAAAAAAATGGTGCGAAGTGTATAAAACACAATTAATAATGCGATTTATCAAAAACATCATCATTTTACGCATTCTCAGCAAACTATTAAATAATAAATAAAAAATCCTTCAGTGCATACCAACAAAATTTTTGTAAAGGTCATAAAAAACTGTAAAGTAAATGAAAATTGTAGAAAAGTGTACATTTACAATAAAGAAACGCATTATTATAGTCTTAAACACATCCACTAATTTTTTTACTTACATTTCTACGACTGACCTTTCGTTTTTTTTTTAAATTAAATTATCGTTTTTTTTTCGTAACATTGTAAATTTCTTTCAACATGCACACGATCTACACAATTTTCTTCGCAGCGTTCATTTTCCACATTCTCTCATATTCGACGTAGGAACCGAGTAGAATTGAGCCCCGATGCTCTATTTTAATCGCAAACATTTTTTTTTTACAAATTTTTTTTAGTCTTTCTTAATGAAAAACATAGTGCATGCGCAATATGAACATTATCATAAAAAAGTTGTGCGTCTTCACATAAAAGACAAAAATTTCTCGTCTGTTCAGTTGCACCATAATCTAACATTCGCTTATTCGTAGTAACGTACAATAATGTTAATAATAATAATTAATAAAAATAATATTACTTAAAGTAAAGATAATAGCAATAACGTAATATGTACAAATGCTAAATGACTCGATATGACTATTTGCATTTTTTAGTTTTTCATACGCAATTCTTATGTTTGCTTTTTTCTCTCTCATTCCGAAGGATAGCGGTTATATCGACGTCGTTAACAGCTTTTTTCATTTATTTATGTTTTTTTTTTTAATTATTTACGACAGTTAAAAAGAAATAAGTGTACCCTTAAATGTTATAATGTGTAAAGCGTATTGCATTGCCTTCCCCCAGCACGCCTCCTAATAACATTTTCTTTTTCGCTTGCACATAACCGCCATTTTTTCGCAGTTTCGGTAATTTGGGTTTGTTTCTACATCCTCAAAGTTCTCAAAGGATGCGTCGAGGCAAGTTTTTCTTTTCTTTTTTTAGTCTCCCGTCCCGTCATAATACTAGCATGTTCAATTAAATAACAACGTTAATATGAATGTATAAAACTTGAAAAAACGACTGGAAGAAGTACGAACAGTTGACTGGCAATACCAGTAACAAATCCCTCCACTTCTCATTGGTTGGATTTGCCATTTACAAAATGAAGGCAATTTCACTGTTAGATATGTTAAAAAATTAAACCTTCAACTTTTTATGCTTTACTCTTGCAATCTTCAGTTATTCGATAAATAAAAAATTATGATTATCAAACACCAGTATGCTTGCAGCATTTTTAAATACTTAATAAAAGATCGTATTGGAATGGTCTGAAACTTCATCAGCTTAACGATTTTCAATATCTGTATCAAATTAGTCGCTAGTACCTTTAAATAACAGGAAAACGAAAATAGTAAACAAACTAAAAAAGAAAAAAAAACTGTAAAATCACAATAGGTAGTACAAAAAGAAGAAAGCATTAAAAAAATTAAACAAAATGCATGTAAGAAGGAACAAAAAACGGATCTTCAAAAAACTCGGGAAAAAGAATCGAAAAGTAACCGATTGTAAAAATGCCACATAAGCAGAGCAGAAAACGCGTGTGTGTACGGGCACCGGCACAAAAAAGAAAAAAAAAGTACAGTCTCGGCGGACTTGCCCCGACACGATCGGCAAATCTCGCGTTGGCTCGCTTCTTGCGCGTGCGCTTATCTCTCTCTCTCTCTCTCACTCGATCAGGAGGCGCATTTTTTCTTCGTATCCTCGTCCTCGTGGCGTTAGGCATCATCGGCCGCGGAGCGATCATCTTCGTCGCTGGCTCGGCGCTGCTGCTGCTGCTGGAGCTGTTGGCTCAGAAGTGAACGTCCCTCACGTCCGTCGGCGTTCCCGCCTTCTCGTGCTCCATTATCTTGTCCTGGGACGACAGGTCCTGATCCCCCAGCGGCCTCTGATGCCCCCCCAACGGCGATAGACCACCGCTTTGATAGCCACCCTGATGGCTACTGCCACTGTTGCTGCCGCAACTGCTGTGCACCATCTCCTCGATCTGCTCCAGGCAGCCTTCAAGGTAATCCTGTAATCAAGAAAATAAACGTCTCTTTAGTTTGAACGCTCTGCTAATTTCCTTTGGGTTTGTTTGGAAGGCAAGTATGGGCGCGCCGCGTACTTAACATACCTATACCACTATAGCTTTTATAGATATCGAAAAATAGTCGACGAGTATTTTTAATATCGATCGAACCTGTTTATTTTAATGATTCGTCTCCTCTCTCGCCATATATTCAATAACTTCAATTGATTCATACCGAATCTTCATCATTAAAAGTGAGAGCAGTAATTAAAATATCGGTGACAAAAGTGCTCGAGCGCGTACAAAGAAAAGAAAAGAAAGAAAAAGAAAGCAGGAACGAGAGAAAAGTAATTTTTTTTTCGGGTAAACGAAAAACGAAGAGAATACACAGGGTAGACGTTGTGTCGCGGCACAGGCAGTTAATTTACTTGTTTAAAGTTCTCGCGCTCTGTGTGTAGTGCGCGATGGTGAGTTGAGCCGCGACGAGACGTGTGCAAAGTATAAAATAATTTCCAAAGTGCCCCGAGACAGAGGCACTTAACGAGCCTCGTGGTGCGCGACGTTTTTTGGCGAAAGCATATGCTCGGCACCTGCCACGATACTCCCGTCTCTCTCTTTCTCTCTCCTCCTTTTCACTCGTATACGCATATATACACGCGCGCGTACACTCGGTTTCTCGCAGTTGCGCGTGCAATATATAGATATATACGTTTGGTTCGATATATATGTAGTATACCCGTTTTTTCGCCTGCTATCGCTGCCACGGGCTCTCTCGTGTGACGTGGATTTTTTTTCGGCCGAATCGCGCCTCGCCTGAACTTTGCGAGACGGCGATCGAGACTGAATTTTTTCGAATCGCGCCGTACTCGCAGCTATCGTTCTTTTTTTTCCGAATGAGCTGCACGTTATTTTAATGCGAGATGATAATCCATTGTTTCTACTACAAAATATTCAACTTTTTCCAAAACCTTCTACTTTAAATTAATTAATCCTCTTGCGCAGAGGCTTATATTATATATTGTATAGTATAATCTCGTGGATTTTGGATCGAGATATCTCGTCCCATTTGCGCAAGAGGATTATATCGTGTCAAACGAACGTTTACAGAACAATTCACGGCAATTTTAAACAAATAATAATATTTACAATAAAGTAATGAAATTTTAAATTTAAATTAGCATCGACAAGAGACTAATCCGCTTTATGCTCGCGATTTTTTTTGTTTTTAACTGAGCAGTGAGTGCACGAGTACCAATAAAAAAACTCGAAGCTATCGTATCCACCAATTTTTTCACGACATAAATCAAACGGTCAATTTCTCTCTGTCGATCTCTAAAAGAAGTTTGAGAGAGAGAGAGAGAGAGAGAGAGAGAGAGAGAGAGAGAGAGAGAGAGAGAGAGAGAGAGATTTCGCGCAGTCGCCTTATCAACCGTCGTGGAGGACGCCGGCAAGTGCGCAACGTGGCCACGCGGCCTCGGAGCAAAGAAGACGTTTGGCGAGGTCTGCAATAGCGGCAGCAGGGCCGAGCAGAGCTATATATATATGTATAACGAGGGCGTTAAACGTTAAGGAGGCGACGAACCTGCTCGATGGCGGTGATGCGCGTGAGCTCGTTGAGGAGCCACGAGGTGCTGTAGCCGCTTTTGCCAGCCCAGCCGAGTCCCCGCAGGGCAGCGGCCACCGACGCCGCCGCGATCATGCTCGGCGTGTACATCGAGAACTTGTACTCTGAAACAAATAAACACACACACAGGCACATAAGTAAATGTAGCGACGAGGACCATATCTTTTTTCATTTCCATACGAAGCAGGGAGGAGGGGGACGGGGGGGCGGGGAGAATCGAAATTTCGAGGCGTGAGAAAGGAGCGACCCGTGTTGAGCTTTTATACATTTATTAGCCGCGGTGTGCGACTTTAATTTTCGTCCAAAGTCACCTTTGCTGCTGCAGCTGCTCCCAGCGGGGTACACTTACGTATTTTTAATGCATGATTAAAAAGCTTTTAATTGATTAAGAGATAATTGCGAATTATTAAAGGAAAAAGCTTGCGTTTCGCTCAAAAAAGTATATAGTAACACTTTGACCGAGCGGAGCTTGAAATTTAAAAAACCGAGAGAGAGTGAGAGAGCGAGAGAAAGGAAGGGAGGAAGAGAAGTGGTCCCAAGAAATTATTTCGCCATAAGCATAAATTTCAGTGTCGCGTTATCGACGTCATCTCATTAAAGCGATATACGCACGCGGCGGCAACGGCGCCGCTGCCGCTTAATATATACCGCGTCTGCAGAGAGAGAGAGAGAGAGAGAGAGAGAGAGAGAGAG
>UELV01174824.1:0-10040 GCA_900490015.1 Megastigmus stigmatizans | reverse complement strand
ATATATATATATATGTATATGTATATGTATATAAAGGACGCGCGCGCGCGAGAGAGAGGGAGAGAGAGAGAGAATATTGCCATCGAATAAATGCCGCCCCCACGCGATCTTATCATCTCTCCCGCCAGATCTGTAATTAACGAAATATCGTTGCGCGGTAACGGTAAGTTAATCATCGCTCGGACGGATGAGCACAGGCGCGCGTGTGTGTATTGCTATGCCGAGGGGAAAAAAGGAGCGAGCGAATGTCAATCAAAATGATTATGGGTCTGGATCGAGGCTACTCTCTCTCTCTCTCTCTCTCTTCGTATGTGTGTGTAAGCTAGAGGACATGCCGCCATGTGAAAAAGTGTCGGTTTCGAGAAAAGCAATCAGCCGCTCGAGCATATACAAGAAGTGATTGATATTACGAAAGTATAAGATACACGCGTTGCGGCAAAGCTTCAAAAACGAATAATTATTAAAATACGTTTCTTTATCGGAAAAGAGGTGAAATTTCACTGCTAAATCAATGCAAAGTTTGTATTCACTGCTTTTCCCAGTGCACGTTTTAAAAGTTGATTGGATAAATCAGTGCATATACATACCAAATTGCGGACAACGACCTATAGTTCTCGCTGTTTCAAATCGAGAGTGCAAAAGATCATTCGCGAGCGCGAATTATTATTCCAGTTGCAATCCGCAATTAAGTGCGCGCGCGAGCATCGGTACGATGTCCCTACCAGCAGCCGTGCTAGTTTCATCTGCAGCTATACGCTATGTGAGCAACAAGTTCAGCAATAATTATCATCGCGTCTTGTACAAACATAATCCCTGCTCTGTACCTGTTAAACCTATATTAAATACAGCAACCTTTTGTCGAACTCTTCGCCTCAAGCGTATACACAAAAGCCACTCAAAATCCACAAGGACCACGTGTAGTAAGAGTTACGCAGTGTCGAGTCGCGCGCATAGATATATATATATATATTCGAAATCTCTTATCTCTCAGGCTATAGGTGTATGATCGGGGTGAGGGCATCGATCGCGCGCGCCAACGTGTCGCATATATAGATTTCGCTACAGGCTCTCTCTCTCTCTCTCTCTCTCTCTCTCTCTCTCTGTCTCTCTCGTATACAGCTGCCAGTACAGTTTAAGCGAGCACTTGCGAGCGGGTCTGCAGCCGCCCATACGCGCCGCGGCTCTACGGCTATTAATAGAATAAAGCCAGTCGCTATGGATATATATGACTGCCCACGCGCGCGACACGCGACCGCTGATAATGTTCTTTGATTTTGCTGCTGCTGCTGCTGCACAGGTGGAGACGGATTGCCTACACTCGAATTCAGATTTCAGACCGATCGTTGGCTGTTTCTTTTTTTTTTTTTTTTGCTGCTGCGGCCTACTATGATATTCTTACTGGTTTTCTCCTCCGCTGCCTTTTAAGCTTGGCGCGACGTATGCAGTGTATAACGTTGCGAGCGAGTGATTGGAGTTTGCGACTCGTGTATGATATAGGCGTTCTAGACGAGTTTGTTTGTTCGTTTGTTTATTTTGGAATGCTGGTGCAGTTATTTCTTTTTTATGACGGTTTGATAAAAATAACGTTCGGGAATGAGATTTTCTTTGTACACTATTCTAGAGTAAAATAACACGAAATAATATAAAAAAATATTCATGATATTGTTACTCAGAATTCATAAAGCGCACTGTTACAATTATTGATTTATCACGTTTGACGTTTATCAACTTATATATATATATACATATGTCATTTTCCAAAAAGAACAATTTTTGACACTTATATCGAAGTCTCTGCGGCAATCTTAATAGGAAAATGTCATCACCTGCAGCAGAATGCAAAATAGATCGATTAAACGAAAAATTGCAGGTCCATCGCACATGCCACACCTCTCGCCGCGCGTTACTCTATAACCAAACGTGGACAACCCGATCTCCTTCGCACATAACGGAAACACGTATACATATATATATCGATAGCTCTCGGAATCCCGTGTGCGCGCGCGCGTGGGCTCACCGTATCTCTCGGCATCTCTCGTGCTCTCTATCTCTCTTTCTCTCTCACTTGTCGAATCGCTCCTGCGCTCCACAGCCGTAATTCGATATTTTTTCCAAGTATCGAGTTGTTTCGCGTCCATTAGCGGTCGAGCTGCCACACACAGAGAGAGAGAGAGCCTGCAAAAACCGCGACGTGTCTTTCTCTCTACTACCTTAGCGGCGGCAGCTGCAACTTTCCTCTCTCTCTCGCGCGCTCTCGCTCTAGTGTGTGCAGCAGTGCAAAAAATGCTTTCCGCTATAGTACAGAGAGAGAGAGAGAGAGAGAGAAAGGCAGAAATTTGTCCCGACAATTCAATCCCTTCGCTCCCTTTCTTCGCGTGCATAATAATAACCGCGTGTGCAGTGCATGCGCGCAAGACCTGGCTACGCGAAGCTTTTTATTTTTATCGCGTCCTTTCTTCGACGCACGCGCTCACGTGAGAAATACACTTGAGTCGCGACGAAAGGTGCAGAGAAAGAGTGAAAGAGAGAGAGAGAAAGAAGTTTGTTAGCTTTAGTGTTTGCAATGCTGACTTGTTATCTATCCGATACGCGGAAAATTTTTCGTAAAATTCAATTGCCACGGGTTCGTGGGAATATTCCTGGATTCACTGTATATGCAAAATGCGCGATAAACGTAGTTGGAGAGTTCATATTTTCGTCTTTTAACGCCGAGTGACTTTTCGCATCGAAATGTGCATTTCATTTAAGAATACAAGCAGCTCGCGGTGATTTTCTTTCGAAGAATCGACGTTACGTGTAACCTGGGGACACTTAACACTGCGATTATTGCGGTAGTATAGAGATGCTTATCGCGACTTTATCCTGCGATGTTTACTGAGACGGATGCCGGTACTTTTTCAATTACAACCCGATAATTCGCTTTATTACGCACGACTGTAAACCTCATACTACTATGGCATTTAGCATCGAGCACAATTTTATATATATATATTTAATTGTGACACGTCCATTATACGAGAAATTTATGACACGAAACGTTTTTCATTGAATTTCATTGGTATAAAGGCCAGGCCTCTCTCGAAGCCATTATGGTAATGCATATATTGGAAAATTCATTGCATAACGTCAACTTTTTTCTCTCCTCTCTTTTACTCAAGCATTGCCAGAAGACCTCTCGAATAGAGTTGACTGTTTAAATAAGGATCGCGTCTGTATAGTGACTCACCTGGCAGCTGTGATGACAGACTCTCTCTCTCTCTCTCTCTCTCTCTCTCTCTTTATGTCTCCTGCACGCACCCGAGAAAATTACATATGAATATCGTTACCACTAGTTGCGCGCGCGGCTATTGTTCTGAATGTATGGAAAGAAAACATTGATTTTTGAATGTCGCGCGGCACGTCAACGTAACTCGACGTGTGAAATTTTGAATTTTTCTGTACGCCCGACTGCGGAGGAAAATATGCACACACACACACACACACTGTCGTCTATGCCGAGTCAAGAATGATTCAATGGTTAAACAATTTCATTTGCGATTCTTGGAAATTCCGCGTACGTGAATCGTAATGATTGCAAATAATAAACGATAAAAGTGCGTTCCCTCGTAAACAAATAATCGAGGGATGGCATAAGAGCCTCAGCCGTGAAATTCTCCAGAAATACATTATCAAACAGCCATCCCGCGACTTCGACACGAAACACCACGGCACGTCCTTGCGACAAATCTCGAGGGTCATCGCTATAAAGAATAAACCCGGCCGATGCACCAAAGCACCGACCCAAAGCCATTTACGAACTGACGACGCGGATACATACACACGGTGCATGCAGGCAAACATAATTGAACGACCGCTGGACCGGCGTGCGCAGATTTATCTCGGGTACAAATGAGTTTCGGCTGGAGCCCTCGTACAGTGACGCCTAATCGAATTCAGTCGATCGGATCGCCGCCACCACAGCCACAGAGCTGTATTTACACTCTCGCGTGTGCATCGCCGCGAGTATATATGTATATATACACACCGCACGAAATACACAGAACGGGCTGCATGATAGTGACGGACAAGTGGATTATCGATCGACCGCGGCTACGTTAGCTGGATCGCATCCGATCTAATAGTAGCGTGTCAAAAATTCGCGGTCTTATCCATATACCCTCGCCACTGTATAAATCTGAGCTTTTTGTATCACGAGCGATTCGACTGATCGATGATGGTTATAAGCGCGATTTGCATTTAATTAGTGTAAGTATAAGAGTGAGAGTAAGAGTAAGCTTGAGTGTAAATGAGAGACCTTACGAGATCTTGATTAATCATCGGTAAGAATTAATCTCACGTATCGATCTAAAGCTGTGTGTGTGTACGAAAGTCAAACACACTTATATTGCAGGCCATTAACAATTTGTTTCCCGTTTCCGTATACATATATAAGTGCATGCGCACAATAAGATCCGAGTGACCGCGCGAGTTTGTGGTACACAAAGCCTCGCGCATATATAGCTATATATGCATATATACATCGTGCGGTGCAACTACGGCTAAGACCGATGGCGGTACCGTGCATTAATTACGCGTAACATTAACCTCCCGGCGGCGTACTCGAGAGAATCCGGCTGCTACGAGGCTGCAATCTCTCAATTGCACGACTATACAAAGGACGATACGACACTTACGCTCCTGTGTATGTGTATATATACTACATGTAACAGCTGAAAAGCCACAGCACACACAAGCTATATATATATATATATACGTATAGCACGAGAATTGACGGGTGTAGGGGTTTCTATGTAGTATACATCTTGCCACGGCAAACGCAAACGACGCGACGTATATACCAGGACCATGGAACAGTTGAATTGCCGAGTGGCTCAGGCTGATTATCGATAATATTATTGCCTGTTCTCACCGCACTCTCGCGCTCTATATGCAGTGGGTACATGATATAGATATACGCGAACGGTGAGTTCTCGCTGCTGCATTCGAATTTGCCGACGGCGAAAGAAGAGAGAGAGAGAGAGGGAAGGGGAAGGGGCCACAACTGAATCAAAGTTCCGTCAAAGAAGAGGGGCTGCGAGCTGCACATATATAAAAGTTTAATTGGATTCAAACGTTCTGCTTTGCGTTCCGCCAGTGCTGCTGCTGCTGCTCCGCTCGCATACACAAAAGTGACTTCGCTTTTCTGACTGCAATTATAAGCACCATTAGCGCACGTATGCCGACGTATATGTGAAATGCGCGCACTGAACGTGCCAAAGTGGCGAATTAAGCTATGTACCTACTACGCACGTATATAAGTATAATGTGAGTCTCGCGCGCTCGAGCATCTTTATATACGGCGTATATATGCTCGTATCGACTTAATCTATTTCGATTATTTTTTATTGGTGTTTTTTTTTTTTAATGATTTGGTAGGGAATGGAATTTTTATAAGAAACGAAACTTTGAAATACTTAACGTACGTTTAGAAACTATTTAAGCCATGGCAATAATTTAATTTGTAATTTTTCAATTTCTAACGTTTGCGCATCGATTGGGTTTTGAGTATATTTTTATAGCCCATAGTGAGTAAATTAAGCTTTTAAGCGTGAGAAATCAGAAAGGAAGTCGAGTTTGACGCTTATACTCGGCACATTAATTCCACGTTAGTAAGCCACGGAAAACGCATTTCTATAAACGCGACTCTACACCGTTACTTACACCAACTTTTTATCCAACGCTCTTCAACATTAAGCTGTAAGCCGCTTTGGCCTTTTCCTAAACTCTCTTTCATCCCATATTTGTCCAGACACGTTCGTCGCGTATATACATACTTTTATTATATTAACGAAACAAAAAAGATTGCTATTTTTGAATGCACCGTTGCTGGAAAAACACGTGAATCGCAGGATAATGAAAGTTTATGCAGCGTTAATGCCTACCGCACACAGAGAGAAAGAGAGAGAGAGAGAGAGAGATTCTGAGCGAAGCAAGGATCGACGCAGGAGAATATTCGGGTGTGCAGAGGCATAACGTTCAGACCCGTGCCTCTGGGTTCTTCTGTTTTTCTTTCATTTGCGTATAGTCGAACTGTATACGTCCGCGCGCGTTATACGACCTACTCGAATTGCCATGACTTTGCGGCACGTTTTGCCTTTAAAATTAGCGCGGCGCAAAAATAGCTGTGTGTCTTTGAGCTCGCCTCGACGCACGCACAATCCTCACCTTTATATATATATATATATTATTGTTGGGCGAGTTACGTGTTTAGGTGCATTTCGGGCACGGTCGTAAATTATTTTTAAGTAGATGGCCGATCAAAATAACTTTCACGGTGCATATATGCGTGTTATATGCGTCTTTAGAGATGATCAACATGGATGAGCTGCGCGTGCGGATATTTGTATTTTCGCGGTCTCTTCGCGATCTCCTTATATGCGAGAATTTGAAATTTTTTATACAAGTTTGAATGTTAAATCAAATGTAAATACGTTAGAATACAGACGCGTTTGCGCAGATATTTAGCGAAATTCTAAGGGATATCCAACTTTCCGAGTGCAGATGTTATATATCCCCTTGACAATCCGCAATTCGAAATGTACGAGCACTCACGGTACTAACGCCAAATTACATTCAGCTGCGCTATCGTTTCGTCTGCTTTATGGAAATGAAGCGCGCCCGACGAACTCGGCGAATTTCAACTTTCTCTCTCTCTCTCTCTCTCTCTTTACTTGCGGAATTCTCGGCATATGAATTACAGCAAACTGCATTCCGCGGTATTTGATCTAACGTAATAAAAGCTCTCGCGCAACTTCTTCTAACCAGTTCCGCGAGATCCCCAATAATAGTTCGGTTCAATTTGGAAAACATTGAACGTCGACGAAATAAGCTGCACACGCGTGATCTCTTTATCCAAAAGCACACAAACCGGGCACATTTGAATAAGAAAGCAACTTTTCATCGGGCGTATACGTGTAACTCGTGTGCAGGGATGAGGACGTAAAAGCGGAGATGCAGGCACAAATCCCCATGCGGCTGCTCATAATCAAAATATGCGCTCTGCCAACAAAGTGTAAAAGCATGTCGTCAGCTAACTACCCATCGCTTTCGCATTACACACAAGTTACAAAAGAAAAAAAGAAAAAAAAAAAAGGAAAGCCACCAAGTATCAGAATGTATTTACTGCAGTAAATACATTCCCGCATATTATAACGTATATATGTATATGATGTAAAAGCGAATAAAAAATTTCCATCTTATAATTTAACGATACATCCCCGCGATACCAGTGCATTATGCGGCAGCGAGTTACACGCATTATATACGAACAGGGGGAATAATATATAATTTATACACGTGGGCATCGAGGCTGTAAAAGCCGCGGCGGCGCGATCGGCGGCGGCCCACAGTCGCCCCTTTTCCGCGGATATCCGCCTTCGCGCGCTTATATGCCGCCGCGTACATACATTTATATATATCTACATACGAGCCGCGACTTGACATTTCAATGGTTCTTATACTCCTCGCTGTAGACGTGTGCATGTATATATACCAGCAGCTCTCCTCTTTCATCTTTGCGTTTGCGAAATTATACGCCACGCTGATGCCTGGACTTTTATATGCGCTCGACTTTTTTTTTCTCCTTCTTCCTTTACTTATCTTTATTCTGCCTATCCTCGCGGTTTTTTATCTCTCTGTATGTGTGCCCGTGTGTATATGTAGTGGGATGTGCAACGCGGCGTGTGGCTGTTTACGAAACGCTTGGCTAGGCTGATTTTTTTAGCGCTGTGCATAAGTATACCGCCGCTTCTCGATCTTTCGCCTTTAGGCGAAGATTTAGTGTTAAAGGTTGAGTTCTGATGTTGCGAAGTGACGTGAGTCATGGTACATTGCGTGAATTTTTCTATAAGATACAATATAGTATTGTTTGCGGTAAAATTATCATTCGTTTCTTTTGATCTCGTATATATATGAAGAAATGGTTTCTCAAAGAATTAAGTGAACGCATGCATTTTCATGCATCAGCAATGCTTTTCATTCCATTTAAATTTCTTTTTCAATTTTTCGCAAATAACTTTTTGTTTTATTTATCTGTTGACACTCGTTATTGGAAATATTTCATTCAACAATAGACGAGCATTGTTACAGCATAGCATAAAACTACAGAATCAAGTAACAATTTTTCAAATATGAAATTCATACAAAATCATCGCTGGCTTCATATAATATATTTTTCAAAGAAAAGTTTATTAAGCTAAAGTTAGCATCGCGAAAGTTTGTTTTGTGTGATATTCCAGCTTTTTCAAGCGTCGGCGATGTCGCATAAAAATTACATTTTTCAAACCGGGACGCGATGAATGACTCGAAAATTTTCGCAAACTAAAAAATGAACGAACCTTCATCTGCGCGCGTCATTTATAGTCGCCTGCAGAGTGCAGACGCATCGCGACAGAAAATCGCATATAGTAACACACAGATTTTACGAAAAACGCAAATTAACTCCCCTCTTGCGCGCAAACACGAATAATACGTTTAAGATCGGGCCGCGGCTTGCAACACTTTCCCTAATAACTCGGACTTAATGGCCAAAACAAACATTTTTTTCCTCGTATCTTTTTATACCTATAGGTATATGTATATACATGAATCGACGTTTAAATCGCGTACTCGCGTATATACCCAACCTTTCACGTCTTCTTACATATATATAATAAACTATCGAACGCAACCGACTCGTTGTACACATACACCTTTTCGCTATATAACCCACAATCTTATCAAGCAAATCGCTTATATTCCCTCGAATCTGCATTTATTCGCGCTATAAATAAGCCATATATATATATGTGTGTATATAACAGCCGCTTTTTCCACGCAAGCAGCGCGCACAGTAAAAACAAAAGTATAGCGAGCGGCGCGTCTAATTTGTCAACCGTATAGCGCTTGAATTAATGACTCCGCCGGCGCGGAGCGCGTTTCCCGAAAAACAAACAGGTTCGCGCAGCAGCACAAGCCTGACCAACTGAGGAAATAAACGAGTGTGAGAGAGCGCAAGTAGCAATTCATTTGCGCGATCGATTACGCCGTCGCGGGTATCGAGCGATCGATAAATCTCTCACCTTGATACTTTTAGTGCACGAACTCTCGCTTACTCCGCAACACGAATGCCCGTCTGTTTTTCGCGAATCAATAATATAATCAGCGGATCGCCCGATCGTTTAGATAAACTTTCTTTCGTTCTCTCTCTGTTTTTTTTTTCTCAAGCGCCGTGTTTATAAGCTATCCTGATACAAGACTGTTACTCTCAGACAGACGGCGAAATCCGCCGACCGATGCTCGCGTGTAATATGCGGCCTTTTGTGTATAGCGGGAGGCGCAATATCGAGACAAAGGGCCTATATATATATTTGCGATCTGCCGCATTAAATCGTTAATAATGTGGGTGACTATTCAATGATATGGTTCTTTGTGCAGCTCGCGCTTGCGTATATACGTTTCAGGTATATATAAACGGCATATCTTATTGTCAAACACATTGGTGAGATTATTGTAGAATTATGCCTTCTTTCGTTCATTGAAAGCACCGAGAAAAGAGCTTTATAAGAATAATAACCGCGGTGACAACTGTCATCAGGACTGAGGTAAAATTCACATTACCCTGATCATTTTCATTAATCGCATTTACTAAACCTATAAAAACATTCAGATCACAAATCCAAAATCAACAACGCACTCCACTAAAATATCATTAATTATTTATATATGTGTGTGTATATATGTATGTATATCGTGAGATAGATTCATAATAGCCACATCAGATCCGCGAAATTGCAGGCGCCAAAGGAACCGTGCAATTAGCAAAAACATTCGGGTATAAAATCGGTAACTCGAAAAAAGTAACAAAAAAAAAACATTGACGCAAGGTGCTAATACATATCACGCCTTTAAATAGCCAACTCTGATTATCAGCAAGGATATACGCGTGCGTCGCGGACACGGGGAATTTCGATTTATCGGCTATTGTACAATCGCTCTCTACGCGTCGGATATGTATATATATA
>UELV01174823.1:0-19339 GCA_900490015.1 Megastigmus stigmatizans | reverse complement strand
GATTTAAATATTCGACTCAATTTTTCGACCTTAAAGAAGCATTATAGAGAAAAAATAGTTAAACCACCAGATTATCGAGAAAAAATCTATCGATCTATGTCTTTTGATTTTTTCTAAGAGTCTTACCGTTCGTTTGTGAGCGAGTTGAACAGAGCGCTTTTTATGCGAAAAATGCGCCGCGCGCGCCCTGTGGCTGGTTTTTGGTGGACGCTCCCAACGTATTTAAACGATATTGCGGCTTATTGTCTCTATCAGCTGCAATACGAATTTCTTCCCAAACTCCTTTTGACTCCTTGAAATTATTGAATTTGTTATTACTATGTAAACGTATTCAGTATTGACGTTACTTTAATCTAGTTATTATTATTATTATTATTATTATTATTACTACTATTATTATCATCATCATTTATTAATTATTATACTTTTTATTATTATTGATGATACGAATTATTGTAATCTATTATTATTCTATAATACACGTTCTTTTTTCGAAATTAGAAAAAAGTAAAATGTTGATGCTCTTATTTGAATAAATGAGTTTGTAAAACGAAAGTTTCACAATCGTGTATCACGCAATATTTGTTAATGACGGCAATTATCCTTTGACTTAGCAACACACACTTGCTTTCCCTTGTTCGAAATCTCGAGCAGATATTTATAACTGCGCAGCTAATCACTGTACAGGTACTTATTATATGAACATTTTGCGCGATGGATTAGTTAATTTAATTGATTTATTTTTCATAATAATTAATATACGGTAAAAAGGCCGTATTAAAATCTTTGTAATATCACATCTTCCATGTCATTTACTTAGTTTTTATTTTGTATGTATAAAAAAATTGTTATTTTTCACATCTCAATTAATTTGTGTTTTTAATTATTTAATTCTTTGAAACAAATTATTCGAAATAAATCCCTTTATACCTAAGCTTCATTATTGTTATAATAATTTGACACCGATGCCCCTTCCATTCAAATTTATTTTACAGAATTTTCATATCATTATGAAATAAGTATATTATCAGCGCAGAAATAGATTATTACTCCTTCCGTATGATAGTTATCAAGAAAAAGAGAGCGACATGAGAATGAATTTTAAAATGCGCGTTACACGACGGCCGCATAGTTTCGTATACGTGCACTCGTATACAAAACCGTGAACTATGTACGTAATTACCTATACAGTTCACGTCAAAATAATTACCTAGATTTGGTTTAACATCCTATTGATCAGAAGTTTTTTGTTTTCTATTGATAATCACTGTACATAAATTGTAGGTATCTTTATCATGCTTAGAAAACATTGCAAATGAAAACCAATTATCGTATAGCGTTTCTAATTAGTTTTATAGATTTTCATTTCTTGTGTAATGTACTGATTATAATTAGCATGAAACTGATAAACAATCTCATCTATAGTCACATTATATTATTAGTATTTTAAATTAGTGTACCAGTAGGTCATTCATTTCTCATCAAATTATCATCGTAGGTCTTAACGATCGATTCAGCAGACAGAGGAAGGATGCGGTTAGACACCGGATTGTATTCTATTGTAGCAGAGTAAAAAAGTCTTTGGTCTTGAAAAGACTCCGCAGCGAAGAAACTCTCATAACCCAATTAGGTATAGTAGACAACATTTTTTGGCCGATGAGCTGAATTTTCTCAAAGAATCTCCTGAAGCATCATCAAAGCCATGCAGAAACATCCGCAGCGTCGATCACGTCGTACCTGTTTCCCTATTAGAACGAAAAAAAGAATCTGAAAATTTGTCCTCTTCCCACGAAAGCGGCCACCTCGAATTCCATTTCCGTTGGCTTTCAAGCGCGCGAGACGCTTATACAGCCAAAGGCCAAGCCGAGTCGCATATACACTTTCACCGGGAGGATCCCACAGCGCAGAGAGGCGCATAGAGAAGAAGCGTATATACATATAGGCATACAGAGCGAGGTGTAGACTATATAGAGGTATAGTCGGTCGGCGGGCGAACTTTCCCTTTCCACGCCGGCATCGGTCGCGTGCAGGCGCACATACAGGTATCCGGCGACGAGTCGCTTACCGGTCCCCCCGAGAGATCCTCCGCGCTTTCGCCTCGCGGCGCTTCGCTCAGCACGGCCACAGCTCTCGAATCGATTCGCGGCTCGGATTCTAATCAAGCGCGTCGCCGAGTTTGCTCGTCTTTCCCTGTCCTTTTTTTCCGTCGACCTACCGCGAGTCGCGCTTCTAAAATACACATAGGCGAATCTAGGCGAAATTGATATCGGCGACCGGCGCGTCCTCGAGCGCAACCGCAAGCTCATCGTCCGTAACGAACTTCCGAGCGTGACTGCAGCCACTGTGCAATTGTTGTTGTGCCCGCCTGCAGAGAGATTTTCACCGCCAGCCGGATTTTCGAGGTCGCGCGCGGATTAACACTTTTCGCGCCGGCCACCGTGGATTCGCAGAGTATACAGGATATAATTGCACGGACTCGCGGTGCGATTAACGACTCGCTCGCGATCGAATGCCAGTGCTTGTGAAGTGCAGGTGCGCGGCCGACTTTCGAATCGGCTGGTGATTTTTACGGTGCGACCAGGAGTTTCGGTAGTGCACGGTGCGGAAGAGGACGAGGCGCTCGGATGCAGTTGGATGACGGTGCTCGGTGTTCGCTGCCTGCTCCGCCGAGCCGTAGGTGACACGACCGAAAATTGTGACGGATGCTGCAGCGATTGTTCGGCCACTTTCTCCTACAGTCGCGATGCGTCGAAAGTGATGGTTTATTAAGCTAAACTAATGGCAAACTGCCGTGACGAATAGAAGGATTTCTGTATACATGTACTCGATAACGGTACAAGAAGTAGATAACGTTTGCCGCGTTTACCGTATAGCACAAATTTACTTTTAGGAAAGCTCTTTTCTCTCTCTATACGCTCCAAGTCCGCGGCAAACAAACCTCGCGCGCACTCCACGATTATTGCCTTCGACTCATTCGCTAATTTCAGTTTTAATAAAGCAGTTTCGCTATTTGCTCGGGCTATCGCAACACTTTCTCTACTTTCACAATTTGAGCGCGCGGCTATAGAGCGCCAAGCGCGCATTATTATAACGGTTATATGTATCGCCGATCGACGCTCCGACGATTCCCTACCGACAAAGCCATCGTCTAATTAGAGGCAATACATATCCACGAAAAAAAAGGAGGCAGCGTCTGCGAAATTCCTCCGCGAAAGCTGAGCGCGCAGCCGAGCCGAGATAAGAATCTCGCGCAAAAGTGTCTTGCGCGAACCGGCACTTTTTACGTGCGCGCGCGCGCCTCTTCGAGAGCCTCGCATCTCTTTTCAAAGCCAACTACTCCCGCGCACTCGGTGGTTTGCATTGAGAGCGCCGCGTGCCGGACAAATACGTATACTTCTCTCCTTTCCTTTTTTCTTCGCTCTCAGGACTGGAGGCGTGTCGCCGCTGCGAGTCGAGAGTGCGTTTCTGCACGCGGCTGCGGACTTTGGGTTTTTTTGTTGTTTTTTTTCTTGCACTTGACCGCGCGGTGCGAAAATCAACCACCGGCTGGCAAATATTTGAGCTCGCGCCTCGTGCACGAGGACAGAACTGCATTCGCACACGTGTGCATTGCCGCTGCAGAGGAAGGATGTTATGCTGTGCCGAAGGTGAGTTGATGTTTGAGGATAGGAAGGAATGTGCCGATCATTGGATTCTAGCTGTACAAGTTCATTTGCTTGAATTGAATTTACTTTTTTTTTCTTGTCCGAAATTATTAAAATGAATGACAATTTTAATCTTTACATCGATGATTATCGATTCATGAAACGAAGTAATTTTGATTGATTTTAAGCAAAAGATGATTTTTATTGTATCACGTTTATTTATGTTATTAATGTTTTTAATTTTTCTACTTAAACTAACAGAAAAATAAAATAAAATTCATTAATGCCTTTGATCATTCAAACTTGAACAATAAACACTCGGCTTTATCTACTTCGCTTGCTTTAATTAATGATGTAAACAACAGAAAACATTTCATACGTGCTCCATTCATGATTCTCCATTGATCAAAATATTATAACAGATTCATGCAGTTATGGAACGATTACTAAATAAGTATACATTCGAAGCAACATTTCGCGTAAACGCAAAAAAATGCAATAATCTCCATATAAAGATAGGTAGTCGTTTTCCTTTCAGTGTACTCAGCGAAACTCAGGCTTTAAATTGAAAATCCAAGGAATCGGTGCTCGGCGCTTGGAAGTGCAGCTCTCGTATCTTGGCTCTCTCGCCAAGTAAAGTCTCGCCGATCAGCGGAGCGCAACCGCAACAATAAGCAAGAACCGTCTCGCGGAGACGAGCGAGCAAGATGGAAAGCATGAGGGGTTTTTGTCGAGACGCCGCCAACTCGCTCTCGAATCGACGCCCCAAGGATGTCCCGACTGCAAGCAGCTCTTGTCTCGCGGTGAATCGGCCGCAAAGTGAGAGCAGCACCGCTCGATAAAGACGGACAATAAGGGACTGCTCCGCACGAGAGGAAGGAGTCGAGCCCAATTGCCGCGATCGTTGTACACAGCAGTGGCGGCAGCGGCAGCGGCAACAGCACCTTTCTCCCGCAGCTGCGTCCCCGCTCTCTGCGCCCCTCTCTCTCTCTCTCTCTCTCTCTCGCTCTGTCAGCGCCAAGCCGCGGAGAGCGGAGCTCAGTCACCGCAACCGACTGGTACACGGGCAGTCAGTCACATGGGAGGCAGTCGATGCCCGTCGACCTGGAGGCTCGGCCGCTCGAACCAAGACCAACGCCAGCCGACCGACAGCATCGGGTGTAAAAGGAGCCGCGAGATCGACTGGCTGCTGCAGACGCTACGCGACGATGAGGCCGGAAGCCTCGGCCACCGACTGACCCTCACCGCGGCCCATCCCCCGACTCGGTCCAGCTACGCGAACGACGGGAGCTTCTTTTAAGGGCTTTCGCGAAGGAGAGCAAGAGAGAAAGAAACAGAGATGGCACCTTCCAGTTTCAAGGATGACGGGTCCATCGAGGCCGCGGAGATCGAGTCCAACATGAGTGGTGAGCAATTTTATACGCGATTTATGTGCCGCGATCGGCTTGCGCCTTCTTGCCGCCCCTGCAGCCTCTTAGGATTTGTGTACGTGACTTTTCTATGATTCTCTAGATTCTTTGATAATCGCAGAGATTTCCGAGTGTTGATCCTTTGTGATTGGTTCATGAACGATTTTTTTTTTTTTTTGACTTTATATATACAAAATGTGATCGGTACATTACGGATGTAGATAATAACTGATAACCAGTTGGTGAGAAATCAACTATTAAGCAAATGTAGATATTAACTTGAAACCGATCTCAGACAAATTATAAGAAATAATTTTCATTTATTATAGTATTATTTTGTTCGACTTTGCAATGATTCATACAACTAACTGATTGAAGTTTTACCAAAAAAATCTCGATTTTCATAAAAGTTATTGTACAGCGCTGAATCGTATACGAGCCCTTAAAATAAAGTTATTCAAAGTCACACGTATAAAAATTCGAATGAATGGCATCCCACTTTCTTATTCAAGAGGGACTTTACTTAAACGTTGCATTCTCTTTGTGTGTACGAGTACAAGATTTACCATAAAAGGACTTACTTTATATATACTTATAATACGTACGTGTCTTGTATATCGCGCTTAAAACTAAATACATTTCTTTACTTGTACCAAACACGCCAAGAATAATTTTTCAGCTTTATAAAATTTCAAAGCTCAAAGAATTTACAAACTGTCCCAACAAAGTGTCCCCGTATAATACCGAACGACTGAAATGCCTAGAGGTATGCGCTGACTTAACTCTCTCGAATTCCGTAACTTATCTGCTCGTTCGATCCAGCATCGATTATGACACCGCGAACATTACTACACGAAAAATCTAGTAGCGCAGAATCCAGGCGTTTAGAGTAAATCAATCGAGCCGCCGAGATGGACGGTAAATAAAGGCTTATGCAACAGCCGCTCAAACTCCTCGGGATATATCGTATAGGCGCGTGGAAGAAGATTCGGTGCGCAGAAAGCGGAATTCGAAATTTTCAACCGCGCCTATATATAAAGGCCAGGCTGCCAACAACGCAGTCGCAGCTCTCCGGGCTTTCGTAACTTTTCGAAAGGCTGCAGCACATGGACGTGCCGGATCGGTCGTATAGCCTACCGGTTTCTCAAAAGCAACGACCGATCGTTTCACGTGCGCTCCATGTGTTCGATCGGAAATACACGGGAGATACGTAGTACAGTTGCAGTTCAGAGAAATTTGGGCTGTGCCGTAGGGATTTTCTTAGGACAACCTCTACTGTTAATGACTGTAGGGAATTTGAACTTTACGAGAATTAAGATCGGTCTATTAGAGTGTTTTGCTTATGCTGACTTTGAGCAATATGTGGTTACGCACTAAAAATGTTTTAACTGAGGTTTTTTACAAGTATATTCAAATCGTGGGAATGAGTTCTCATTGAAGATATAATGAATTTTAAATAAAAATAATTTCATTCAAAATATAAAAGAATAAAATAATAATTATTTATAATCAATAAAAGAGTTTGTAGTTTATTTTTGTACAACTGTAAAATGGAAAACTAATATAAATGTAAAAATTACTAAGCTTATCGTTGAGCGTTGAGAAGTTCTTTTTCTACCTCTTTATTTTTATGCAGATATTTACAGTACAGTAAATACGCTTTCTCTTGTATTGTTAAAGTTCATATTTTTAAAAACCGACGTCATTGTTAAACCAAAAACGCCGATAGCCAAACTATAAATCTTGTTGCACTAGTCCGTGTCTTAATAACTTATTTTTTCAACAAAAATGTCTGTACTACATTATTCTTTTTATGTAATAGCAATATTAATATCGGTCTTGTTCATCTATAATATTTTATATGTATGTTATCATACATATTAAGCCTATAAAAGAAATGAATTTTCATATTGTTAGCCTATTCAATTAACAAGAAAAAAAGGTACTAGTAAATAAATTCCACTAAAGTCAATGTTTTCTTTCATCTTGTAACCATCTCGATGCTCACTTGGAGCACCGAGTACCCGATAATCAACCGTCAAATTTCCAATTCCTTCGTTAAATTCATCGTTTAATTCATCGTTAAATGTAGTGTGCCGCATTATGGTTTCATTGAAAATTTATATTTAGCAAAGAGAAACGAGTCATCTTAGGGAGTTGATGAAAAAACTAAATATCTCCAATGATTTCCGAATGAATGAATTATTCTTTTCCCGATGATTGCACAACTTCGAAATTATGCTAAATTTAATATATAAGAATATCCTTTTCATCGGTTTAACAGGCAATATATAATGTGCAAAGTACGATGCTATTTTGGTGCATATCTTTCTATTCCGAGAATTCGTCGCATCGCTAAACAAATAGTCCAAGAAAACCACAAACTATAAATTTTTATAGGACTTATTCGCTTGGACAAACATATAGCACCGTATTACAACATTACATATATAGCCGCATTCATGGCACCTTACACAGCGTGGCATCGGTATAGGCTCAAAGCTCTAAACCAAACTCCTATTCGGTCGCAGCTCACAATGCCACGCGGAGTTTACATATCAAGGTGCAAATTATCAGCTACTCCTCGTGTAACGCTCGCATATACGGCTCACACAGTCGTCGCGGTCCGCGCGCGACTCTGATTCCTATATACGCAGGTCGGCCGCAAAGTGGACACTACGAATTGAAAGAACAAACGCGGCACGAAGGCAAGAGAAGCGCAGTAGCTCGCATCGCTCATTACGCGGTCTAACGAAGCATCGCGGCGTAGGCATCAAGTAGATACAAGTAGGAGTTATGAGGCATCTAATGAAAGTGCGAATGGAAGCCGCGCACGACCTCGACTTACTTATGTATCGCGTGCGCTCATCAACGCACACACACGCACACACACGCACACACGCGGCTGCAGGTATACCTCGAGCACGATGCTCGCTTTCGGTTCGAGAGATTTTCCACGGCTTTGAGTATCCTATAACAATGTCGCTCGATTATGAGATGATGTTTTTGCGCGCTTGCGCTTTCCACTTTCGCTGACTCGGCGATTGAGACGTTGGAGCTTGAGGAGAGAGTAAAAGATGATGCGCGATTGGATTAGAGCGGGTATATAATAGTCGAGCATAGTCCGAGTATGTGCTTTGTGGGCAATTATGGCAGGTGTTTAGCGAGGACACGTAACCTTGCATGATCGGTGTATGCGATGGATCGTTGAACGCACCTCGAGCTGTTGCTGTTGTATACGAACGCGCGAGCTTATTGTGTCAGGGGTGTTAATCTGCAAATGACTTTTTATAGCGGTGAATACATTTGCATGACTTTAATATTTAATATCTATACCTCGCGCAAATGTGTTCAAATAATAAAACATACCTATAAAGCAAAATGTAGCTTTGCATAGTACTTTGTTCAGGTCCAATGCTTCTATCAAAAGGTTCATTTATTGTAACGACTGTAAGCAAGAATTTTCACTGAATTCAATTTACAAAGTTATTTTAATTTTTTCCCATCCCGATTTTCTTAACTATTATATAAAGCTTTGGATGACTCTTATATTGACATTTAATGGTAAAACAAGGAAATATTAAAAAATATCTTCACCACTTTTTCGTTTGATACAACTTGTATTCGGTAAAATGTGCCACGTCATGTCTCCTCCCTCTTCTCGATTAAGCAAGCATCTTACACGGCGACTACGATTAATGAATCGCTCGTAAAAAATCCTTGCTTCCCGCGAGAGGCCCAAAAGTCGAGATTACGCAACGACGAAACGCCCAAACATATTCTAAAATCATTCTCGCATATATAATGATGATCGCACTATAACGTCTTTCTTTCTCCCGAAAACAAAAAAAAAACCCGATGAATTCCGAGGTTTAATCTCGATCCACAACCCCGCGAGTCGAAGTCGAAATCTCGACGGAATGCATCATGAGGAAGAAATTACGCTGCTCGCATGGCGTTATATACAGCACGCGGAAGAGCACACACATATATACGTTAGCCATAGAGCGAGTATAAGAGTGGCGCGGGCGCGCGAGCGGCCAATTGTCGATTCCAAGCGGGTACAATCGCACAGATGTTACCGGTTTCGGCGTCTCCGCATACCAATAAGCGAATCTCGGGGACTTGGGCCCGGTGTATATACACTCGCACACACACACACATGGCTGCCGGGCTTTATCGATCATTTCGTTAAGCGCAAAGGAGATCGCGGCTGGCGATGTGTCGTGTACGCGATGTAAACGCCTGTTGAGCGCTTGCCAATTATCGGTCCGTGCCCGTGTGCCGAGAATAATGCCGTATGCGACGGGGCCCCCCGACAGCCTTTGTATTGGATTTCGCGCGGCAAATGGATCAATGCGTTTCTAATTGGCAGCGGTTTATGTGCTTGAGTCATGTCGGGCTGTTGGCGTGTTTCATTCAATGTTTTGGCCGTTGGGGGAGTTTGGTTGCACAAGCAAACAATGAATTTATCCGAGTTCTAAGCAAGTTGGAATGTAGTATCTAACCTGCGGACATTAAGTAATTATGATTGCGGTTTTATCTTCCTTTCTTTTTGTTGCGAAATAAATTTATTTTAAAAGTATTAACTAAGCGATGTCGGTGAGAAACTCTTTATTTATTTATAAAGTTCGCTTATAAACCTGACGAGTAATTCATCGCCAATTTTATTAGCATCACTTTGATTCAGATATAATGATTGGGTGGTTGAAGAATCGCCATCGGCAAGTTCTATCGCCGCACAAATAATTACACTCGTTACGCATTAGCTACTCGTCCACTACTTCCTTTGTAATATTTTACTTTCTGCTGCAGGTGATATTTCAATATTTCAAAGTTAGTTCTAATACAGCTAGTGTGCAGATTTGAATGTTAAAGAAAATATCATGAGAATAATTGGACTGCAGAATTAATGTAACGTCCATAAATATAAGAATTTCCAGATGTGGAAGAAAGACTGGAGGTACTGCTGAAGGAAGGCGCGAATACTCCAGCGGACGCGGACCTCGAGGAGCTCGAGTTGCCGGACTACTTCGACCCGGCCAAGTTCCGTCTCGGCCAGCAGGCCTTCTACAACAATGTCTTCGCTATGATGATAGCCAAGCTCTCGGGACTCCTCACCCTACTCGCCGTACCCTCGATACTCGAGATCCTCGTGTTCACCAAACAGAGCGGCACACCTTGCACCGCCTTCCGTAGATACGTCTCGACGATTCTGCACACTTTCGTTTGGTACGAGAAATCGCCCGGCAAACAGCTCGAGTGAGTATATCAACTGTATCTATTCATTTACTCCACTGCAGAGCATTAATTTCCTCTATGCACTTGCGGTAGACTGGCTGATGCCTATCTACTGCGCAGAGTAGAAAACGCGGTAAAATTCGGTTCATCGCTCTTCGACTGTTGTAGATATTGTCAGCTGTGTAACTTTCAAGTTCATTTAACGAGGTCATAATTACCTCCTTTTATGACAATGTAACTGCAATATTAAAAGTTATCGTTATATTTGTTGAAAGGAAACAAATAAAAGCTTAAATCTTGAAGAAATCGCGCGAAATGAAAATGATGCTATTCTATAGCTACTGGACTTTATCGAGTGCTAAATTCGGCCGCTCGAGTGCAGCAAAAAACGCAAAAAGTCGTAAGTCAATAGTCGTCGATGATCTTGGGGTACGTGTTTATTCTGGCAAAGTTGTGGAACTTTCGCGTCTGGAATAAATGCATACAGTATCTTTAACGATCTCAAGAATCCAAATAACACATTGGTAATTGTGATTCGTCGAATGTCTACGCGTTCGCTTGAAATGTTCAAGTTGATGAAAAGGTGTATATATATGTATATAAGTTGACGTTAAAATTTGTAATTCGAACGTCTCGCGAATCTCGGAATTCCCATTATTCAATTATATTTGCATATCTATTGAAATCAATACTAAATCTGCAATATTTTATTTTCAACAATGATTATTAATTGAAATTCGTATCTATGTTGATTGTAGGTAGTTCATATGAAAGAAAGTGGTATATTTAGCTCAAGATTGAAGTTGCTTGAACTTGCAGGCACGGACCACAAAAATTAGCATATAGAAAGAAAGATAAATATAGTAGAGGTAGTATATGCAACATTAAATATTTTGAATTCCTCTCGATGCTCCGTAATTACCTGCCGTAACCACACATCAATGCGAAGGTCGTCGAGTTCGTATACTTACACTTTGTGCGTGTGCGGATGTAAACCGGCTGCGCTCACTCTTTTCTCGTATAATATTTGCCATTTCTTCTCTCTGCTCGGACTCGCATCGTCTATTCTTAACTTTACATCGAATCCAATGAAAACTCAAATTCCAGCAATTGTCTCAATTATTTATCGAAAAACTATCATCCTGCGGTCGCGCGAGCAAAACATCAATTAACGACGCATTTGTCCAACAGGTTCTTCCATTCGTTAAAGAACGTACGCAAGAAGCACTGCATCGTGTCGCGGCGATGCTCGGACGCAGGCCTGCGCAGGATATCCCAGCTGGACATGGCCCTCACGCAGTTCGGCTTCATCGGCTTCACACTGCTCAGCGGCGATCAGCTCGGCGTGCTCACGACCAACGCCGAACTCGACGGCCTGATCCACTTCTGGCGGGTCATTGGACGCATGCTGGGAATGGAGGAGAGGTACACGCAATAAAATCTTGTTTTTGCCAACTTTTTTTTACGTTACGACTCGCGTGCGGCCATACAGAAGAAGATTATAGAGACGAGCGGAATCACGAAGGCGGCCCGATTTTCCTTTGTCTCTAGTTTTTCCCTTTTTCTTAGGAAATCGCTAGCTTTCACGTGGATGCGATATAGGTCTATAACGCCAAAAAAGTAAAAGGTATTTTCAAGACTGCACTTTCTATCGCGGGATTTTTGCATTCGCGATTGCTGTTCGCCGGAAAAATCTTTCGAGTCCAATTATATGGACTTTTTATCGTTCACGTGTCGTACCGCGTAAATTTGTTTTCGATCGAGAAAAGGAAGTTGATTTTGGTTCGAGGCTAACAAAAAATGAACGCAAATGTAAAAGTGAAATTTTTTATTTCCCGAACGAGTAAACAAAAGACAAAAGCACTTGGTATAAAAGGTTTATTTTTTTTTCTAAATGCTTTATGTTTTGTTTTATTGTTTTCAAGGTACAACCTGTGCAACGGAAGCATCGCGGAATGTCGAGCACTTTGCAGGCGACTTCTCGACGACGTCTTCCTCCCCTGCTTCGCAATGAAGAACAAAAGTTTCGACGAAATGGGGCGAATACTCCTGGAAGGCCTTTGGCCAGTAAATCCCCATTTGGATCCAAAAGCATACACTGCCTTCACGCTGCACCTCGCTGTATCCGCTGCTAGCAACAACAATCATTCCGTTGTTATCGGTAAAAAACACTCTACATTGAATTTTTCTTCTTGATAATTAGATTACTTAAAAATTATCAAATAGTCGCCTCCATGGAAAAAAGAACCCATTTGAACTAATTCAAATAGGTATTCTCTCAACTTTTAAGCTCAAAATGGTTTAGCCTAATCTATATAAACATACGTAGATAAAAAAGAACAAAAAGATATCTAGTATATCCTTACGAGAAGAAATTAATTTACATACCAAATTTTTACGTGAAAAGTTGAGATAAAACCTTTACGACCAGAAAAGTCGAGATAGGCCTTTTTTTCACCGAGGAGACGTAATAATACGATTTCAGGATTGGTTAAAACACTGTACTTGCAAGTTATGAGTTTAATTTAATGCTATTTTATTTAATGCTCGTGTTAAACATTACCGTTAAAAGGTATACTTATCATAAATTCAATGCTTACAATAAGTTGAAACATAATTAAAAAAAAACAATTACTAATCTAATCGTTTCCAGATACATCAGAAATGTCTTTGTACAGCAAGTTTATGCTGAATCTACAGCTAATGGTGCACCGCTATCTAATGCCTCCATCGTACTGGTGGTCCAAATTTTTCCGAGGCTTCTTCAATACGCAGATGAGGTTCGCTATTTTCCTCACCGAGAGATTTCCATTTTTGGCCTATTGGCTCTTCGGCAAGAGAAGGTCACACGTCGACATTTACAAGTTCCACTATGACTGATTGTGTACACCACTTATGCATAATATGTAGTATTAATAAGTAAAAGGTGAATATTTAAATGATGAAAGAAGATGCAGAAATACTCTTATCGTCGATCCAAAGCGAAGATAAGAAAAAGGGGACAAAAAGAACGATGTACAAAACGAGAGAACAAAAAAAAAACAAATAGTCGCGTGGGTTCGTTGTAATAACGCTAGGTTATAGACTTGTAAATTAATTTTCCACAATATGTACATTTCTTTTTTACACTGTATAATATATTTAGTAATTAACGGTACGTATTTTATATTTAGGCGACGGCCTTCGATCGATTGTTGAACCAATAAATGCTTGTTACGAAAAAACATTAACAGAAGTGTGAAGTTTGTTTGGGATCCATTGGGGTTAAAAGAATCAAGATCAAGAAAATATATCGATCTTTGTTCGCCATTAGCGCCTCTTTTCTGGCGACTGCGACTGGGAAATATAGCGGACTGACGTCAATAAAGGGTTTTTTATATATATATATTTACGTTAACGCGAGCACCGCCTGCAGTAAGCTGAATCGTCACGAATGTCAAAGGCGGCATTATTACCCAGCATAATTTTAGAAACCGTTATAGCGCTCATATTGACGGACGGATTTGCACATAACCATGAGTTCTGGTGAGTGATTAAGCGGAACTTTTGTATCTTGGAGAACATATTATTTCGTCTGCAGCTGACTTTTGAAATAATTTTGGCATAAGGATTGTTGATTAAAATTTATTTCTTAAAATTGAAAACGACAAAGCATTATATTTGGTATTTACAAAATAAGTCAACTTATATAAGCATTTAATATACTACTACAAATTAATTATTTGTATAACATAAAACAACCTCGTAAGCTATTCATCAATAGTTAACCAAATACTTTTTGACAGAACAACATATATATGTCACGTTTTGAATAGTAAATTAATAATAGGTATATACCCATGAATGTTGCAGTATATACAGTTTATTGCGATTTTAATTTGTTTATACACTATCTAAGCTTGATACAATAATCTACGACTACTTACCACATGTTTAAAAGTCAGAAATTTGATAAGTGAATGAAGTGATAATTAAATGTGTCGGAACTCGGAATTGTCGGAAATTTTGTATGTACAATTGTAGGTTGCAGAAATAGCCGAGAGATGGCAGCAGTCGTAATGCTTTAGTGCTTTAGTCTTTTTCCAATACGGTTACTATTCAATTCAAAATCTTTAGTGCAATAGTTATTTGAGCAAGTGGTAAACAAAGTATTTGTAACAATGGATTAGACAATCTATTTTATAACAAATTAAATTAATAATATTCGAATTATAAAAAAGATGAATCAGAAATCCTATTAGAATGAAATACTCTTCCCAGAAATCTTAATGATTATAAACCGAGATGTGATTTGTCTATTTATTGTACCAACTCGTCCAACTCCAGACGGAGTCTATAAAAATCCTTCGATATATACTTTTAATCGTTGCTTTCGCACGAAAAATTTGCGATTGCCGCTTGAATTTTATGACCAACATGGCAGTGAGTATAATCAAGCTGCATTCCACGAAAGCTTTTTTTTCTTGTTAATAAACTCTCAGTCAGCAATAGATAACTACGTGATAAAGTTTATGTTCAATTTTGAAAATTACCTTCTTCTTTAATTTTATCAAATTAAAAATACATTAATAGATCCAATAAACACGCATAATAAGTCATTACGCACAAGAGCAGCAGCATACGTAAGCGGGTATATTTTTTTTTTCAAACCCAGATACGTCATCGCACATATGTTTTCACGCATACGTACAAGTGGAACGTCCCATATTCGCGAAGCCCGCTTCAATTACCAACGGTTAATTGCACAGTCATTACAGTGCGGGTGGCGGCAGGGAACGTTTTAATGTCCAGTGCTTGCTTTTTCCGGCGTAACGAGTTGTGTCCCTGCGCCATGTGACAATGTCACCGGAAAAATTTGCATGGTGCGTTGGACCGTTTGAGACTCAATTGTCTCGGCGAAGGTTGTCGCGCGAACAATGAATTGGTTTGTTCTCTTTTCGAGGAGAACAAAAAAACAAAGATTTGCTTAAAAAGAAAACATTGTACGTGTTTTTTTAGCACCCAAACGTTTTGAACAATAGGAACGATAACGTGTCAAAGAATATTGTTTATTTAGAGGCATTGAAATAACAAAAAAAAAACACTATATTTTTAAACTATTGTGATTGTTGCATTTTAATTTTCCAGTCAAACGATTAATCTTATAATAAGTTGTATATAGAAAAATAATCACTTATACACCAACTTAACGTCAGAATCTTATTGATCGTCGCAGCAGCAACATTAAATGATAAGCGACGAATTTCCATGAGTATCGATATAGAGATAAATCCAAAAAGAGGCATTCGTTAATCCCCCAGTAAATAACAATTCCGGCACGAACAAAGCAGCAGCAACAGCAGCAGCAGCAGCAGCAGCGGCGACAACAGCCTGCAAAAGAATATGAAGTCAACGTCCCGGCGAGGGCCTGAATGGCATTCAAGTACGCGTGGCGCAGATCTGGCCGGAATAATCGGAATATCCGCCGCGAGGAACATCCGCGGATTAGTCGACGCCGCTGGGAGGTGAGATTCGGCTGTTTCGCGGCCTTTGCTCTGACCGTCTTGGAGGTCAAGCGGCTCCTTCTCATCACCTTAGAGATGCTATTGGATTCCCGAACGATTCGCTTCGCCGGTTCCCTCATGCCTCTCATCTTCAGCTTCGTCGACGTCGGCCTGGGCTTTCCCGTCGCCACTGTCGCCGTTTATGCCATTCGCAAGTACAATAACTTTTACCTGGCACCTTGTTTGAAACAGGGAAAAAGCATCGGTGCTTTTCTTAGCTCTCTTCTCTCGAAATAACTTTTTGACCTTCTTGGAATAGGTGCATTAAAGGTCTTTCACACAAAGTTTGAATAGTTTATTTTTGGTCATGGTAAAATTTTATATACGGAGAGGTAAATTTAAAAAAAAAAAGATAATATGTTAGTACCTTTGCGTCTGAAAAAAAATCTATGAATAAGTACCAACAAATCGACGAGAATCCCAAGCCAATGACATGATCGTCCACCTCAGACACCAGGCGCAGCCTTGCTATCCGAAAATAAAGCGCATAATGCGACGCGCGACTGTGATACTGGCTATTTGCGTGGTACTCAACGTCGTGACCATAGTCCTCATAGTGTATCGCGTGAGCTTTCGAACCGACTTCCTGAGTCAGCTTTTTAGAAGATCCATGAGACTCTACGCTAAGAAGGCCTCCGACAAGATCACCATCGACCAGTTGCAGCTCGATCTCCAGTGCTGTGGTATTTCTTCCTATATCGATTGGTTCGACTTCGATTGGCAGGTATGCAATCGAATTTACTGCCATTTCAATTTTGTTCCTCGAAAACGGTTTGTCTATAATTAATTAATGAACTCGATAGGGGGTGAACGATTGCGTCGATTGCGCGGACAGGGAGATGGAGGAGGGTGACCAGGAAGACCGGGGGGGTAGCGTACCGTTCAGCTGTTGCAGCCAGCGAACAATGCTGCCGTGCCTTCATTCCGACATGCGAAAGGAGGATGAAAGAACCGTAAACAGTCACGGATGCGCAGCCATTATCAGCGGTATCCTTTACAAAATTGCCGTTGTCGGATACACGATGACAAGCCTGATTATCTTCATGCAAATTGTCATCATCATTTTCTTGATTAGGGTGCGTATCCTCTCAATTACCCTCGATATACCTATACAGTATACCGGGCAATTGCAACTCTTTCTTTCTCCCACGAACCTCGAGCGCATCGCAATGTATATAGATAATCTTTTATACACCTTTTATAGACCTTTTCTAACAATGAATAACAATGAATTGAGAAATCCACAATGGGATAATATTTTCCAGATAATAAGGAGAGTATTCCCGGAGATCTGCCCCGAGACTTGCCGTTGCTGCGACGATAGGTACCCCTTGTCTGCAAACGTCATTACTTGCAGGTATATTCCTCATCGTTACTTTCCTCTCTCGACGAAAATTCACGCGAGACGTTATAAAACGAGACAATGCAATGCAGTTCGGACGAATACTCGTCCCAGAGCTCGGGGAAACGGGTTCGAATCAAAACGACGAAGAAGCGGAAGACTTGGCGAAATCCAATACGCAGGAATAAGAAGTCCCGCGGCACCGACAGCTCAAGGTCCTCGTCGCCGACGAAAGGCTACTCGACCACCACCTGCACGAGCACCTGCAGCATCGACGGCGACTCGTCAAACTTATCCGTGCGTCTCACCTCGAGTCCCGGCTGCAGCAGTGCTCCAAAAATTACCGAATCGGCTAGAATTCCTCTCAGTGTTCAACAGCAACATAAGCTGCCTGCGCAACCGAGCAAACAGAGACGGTGAAGGTATGATGTAAGGTATTTGTTATATTCCTAGCTGTAAATCATTTAGGAGGAATGGAAAACTAGCTGCGGTTTCTTTGCTTACGAGCTACGTCAAAATAGAATGTTAAAAACTATTTACAATATTTTATTTCATTTTTTTTTAATAATGCTTGAAACTGAGCTGAACGAGTATCATATCTTGCTAAAAATGGTTTTAAAACGTTGATTCATTGGAGAACATTTTTCACTGTTCTTTTGTTTAATCACTATTCATAGAATCAGTATAGTTTGAAAATTATATAGACAACAAAGCATCGCGAACTCTTTTAAATACGTTACTTTTTTTAACAATAAAAGAAGAAGAGGCACAGCGGACTGAACTTCTAAAATAGATGATCGGAATTGTACGAAAAGGGCTGATGCAACACGTCGCTTTAGAAAAACTGGGCGCTCGCACATTCCTCTATTACGACGTCGAGTACGGCCTAGAACCGAACAAAGTGCTAGGCGATTTCATTTTTATCAACCAAAATGATTCAATGCTCGTGAACCGTGAAATTTCCGACATCTCCTTATAAACGAGGTGCAGATACCGATAAGCACTTGACACGCTTGACGTGTATATGCGAAGGCCGATTTTGAAGAAGACATATTGCGCGATAAGGTAGGAAGACGTCTTATCGACGGTGCTATTAAGAATCCCTGACGTGTCGATACACTTTATGATAAGGAACCGCTTATACACACGTGCATAATATATATATGTAATTGCTTTTTTAACTTTCAAACCTGCAAGAGCTTTTCCTGCTCGCTTATAATAGCAATCGTCGATTTTTAACGCTGCTGCCGCAAATCTAGTTTTTCCACGACACATGCGGTATATAACACTTTTATCGGGATAAAAATAAACTCGTGTCCGGAGTCGCATAATAGCGCGTCACGAGGCGTCCAAGTGTACCGCCACAGGCAGTTGTCACCTAAATGAGTCTTCCGTCGGAAGCTTCAAAAGAAGCCAGACTTAATAGACGATTGCAAAATAGTAATTGCCGCGAGGACAAATATAAAGATGCGACGCAATGGCTTTTGCGGGTCATCGCGGTGGGGAAGAAGAGAGAGAGAGAGAGAGAGAGAGAATACAACACGGGACAGTTTTCGTTTGTTGCTTTGGAAAATTCGATTTATATAAACGTGAAAGCGGCTAACTTTAGTCATCGATGATCATGTATACCGCGAGACCGCAGCTTGATGCGAATTTTAGAGAAATATAGATATATTAAACTTTGGTAAACATGATTTTTTTTTCTTTTAGTTTATACTTGATATTTTTAGCGGTTTTTTAACCTACAGAGATGGTATATATCACTGCGTATACTTTTTTAGCGTTTGTATATTTTCATTTTCTTAAGCATTTACCGATTCCCGAAAATACTGTACGCCTTTCGTTGTATTTATATACTGCATTGTACTGTATTCGATTTGAATAATGCATGTTATAAAGTATGATCGTTAAAGAAAATTGATGGTAAATATATTATTACCTTTGTGCATAATACGCCTTAGAATAAATTAGAAAATTTATTGTACGGAAAGTTTATTTAATTAAAATGAAAATAAAAATTCACCTTCTAAGAATTATTAACTAATTATCGATTGTTAATTATATTGCTATTAAGATGATTATAAACATTTGCATAATAGGTTATAACATGAGATAAAAGAATAGCCTTCGTGATAATCAATACACATGTATATATATATA